>BMAO01010639.1:0-72505 GCA_019973975.1 Trichonephila clavata | reverse complement strand
TCTCTATTCAACAAAAGAAACATGCTTAAAAAATTTCAAGTACGTGAGTCTAACAATTCAAACCCCTCAGGGGCTCACCTTCTTTAGGTGAGTACGGGTGTCACAATCCCGAGGTGCCCTAGTGATCTTTTCCTTTTCCCAAGGGGTTTACTGTCTTTGGTAAACATGGGCTTCATGAACCCGGGGTACCCTAATGATCCTTCACTATTTTCGACCCTCTTTCTTGTCATTCAATTCATTCTTTCTTTCTCTTCCCGTCTAGACTACAGATATTAAAACAAATGTTTGGCGCAGTACAGCCGAAATCGGCTCTTGCGCCAATAAACCCCAAAATCACTCACTCACTAACAATTCAAAAACAGGAATTTTTTTCTATAACTCCCCTTGATCCCTCGCAACCTCCCTTAGGGGTCGATTTTCGCAAAACTTTTTGTTGGAGGAACTCTATTTCATGAAAGGAATATGGCTGCCAATTTTCAAGCAGGTAGGTCGAAATATTTATCTCTTACTTCCTTACTGCGATACCACTTGAGTCAATTTTTGTGAAAAACATTTTGTAGAGGATGTCTACTACAAAAAAGGAATCTGCATACCAAATTTCAAGACTGTACGTGTAAGAGTTTAAAAAGGGAACCTATTATCTATAGCAGCCCTTATAAACTTCAGCAACAACCTTTGGGGGAGCCGACTTTTGCAAAACCAATTTTATTGCGGATTTTTACTCCATGAAAGCAATCTAGTTATCAAATTTCAAGACTGTAATTTAAAAATGGAAATAATTATCTGCAACGCCACTTAATTCTCCGCAATTGCCACTTGACGGCCGATTTTCGTAAATACCATTTTGTAGCGGATGTCTTCTGCATAAAAGGAATCTGCTTAACAAATTTCAAGACTGTGCGTCTAAGAGTTTAAAAACGGAAATAACCACCTATAACGCCCCCTAATCCCCCGCAACACCCCTTGAGAATGATTTTCACACAACCCATTCTTTCACGGGTTTCTACTATATGAAAGAATTCTACTTACCAAATTTCAGATTGTATGTCTAATAGTTTAAAACTGGAAATAATTATCAATAACGCCCCTTAATCCTCCGCAAAGCCACTTGGGGGTCGATTTTCACACAACCCATTTTGTAACGGAACTCTACTCCATGAAAGGAATTTGGTTACCAAATTTCAAGACTTACGTCCAGTAGTTTAAAAATGGAAATAACTATTTATAACGCTCCTTAGTCCCTGTAACGCCCTTTTTGTTTCGATTTTCACAAAGTTCTTTCTTAGCGGATCTCTTCTCTATGAATAGAACATGCCTACCAAATTTCAAGTCTGTAGGACTAATAGTTTTGGAGATATCATGACGAGTGAGTGAGTGAATGAAAGCGTGAGTTGCTTTTCTGCTTTATTAATATACATAGAGAGACTTCTACAAAATGAATAAATATACACAAGCAAACAATTTCTTTTTCATTATCTGTTAATACTAAGCTTAATGGCAGTAATTTCGACATCAATTATAATTGAATTAGCATTTATATTATAAGTGAGCTCTTTATGTGTATGGAACCTTTTATCTCAATACATATATGCAGGAGAAAAACTATTCACAACTCTCTCATTGCAAGATGCCCGAAACTGTTAGATACACCGATTTGAGATTTGGCAAGCATGTTTCTTTTGTTGAGTAGAAATCTGAAGAAAAATGAGTTTTGCGGAAATTGACTTAGAAAGAGGGTTAAGGTACCTGAAGAATAAATGTACTCTTTTCCAAGAAATTCAAGTCATGACCTTTTTAAATTTAGAGGTGAGGGCTAAAATAATGTTTATGAACACAATCAAAAGCTCAATGCTAAGATTGAGATATCGCTCAATAAAATCAATATTTAGTCGTAAAACGTCATGAAATAGGCAGTGAAATGAATGGATAACGTTTACTTTACACACACACATGATGAATAATTCTCGCGACACTGCAGTCTCTGGTGAAGTTAGAGACACCGAATAAACAGACATTATATTAAAATCAACACCTTTGTTTTACTTTCAACTTACTAACAGAAGATTGTTTAAGCAGAGGGAGTGGTCAACTTAATTACTAACCTAAATGTCTATAACAAATAGTTGGATCACTTATCTGTCACTAAGATCCTACTTAATGGTACTCGACTTGACGAGATATCTTGTTCAGTAAGACGTACGATCCTCTTCTTGAAACACCGAGAGCTCTTCGATTGTTATGCCTCTAATTACCAAACTTCAGTAACAGCCTAACCACTATCGACTACACTCACACTCCACCAAAGTTTTAATAGCACCTGACATTTCCGTAAATCAAAGTTATTCTTGTACAACAGTAAAACTATATTTTTTCCCAAGAGAATTAATCCAGAATTATCTAATTAAGAATCTCGAATAGAATCCGTTATATATTAATATATATAAGGTTATATAATAATATATTAAAAGAACCGCGCGTGGGTAGCCTAGTGGTTAGAGCATCGGACTCCAGACAGGAAGGCTTGTACAAAACGGAGAACGTGCTCGTTAAATCTGTGGGTCCGATCGGTGTCGCCATCTATCTTGTTGTGTGAGCAAAATCACACGGTCACCTTCTTGGGGGCTCAAAGCTTAGGCTAACGACAGGCGTAAAATTCTAGCCCTTAGCCGCGAATTTCGTGGACCTTGATCTGATGTTACTGTCAATCAGGTGTCATAAGCAACAACAACATATATAAATATAGCAGAAAAGTAGTCATATTTATTTCATAAGGTATTACATTTACTGAAGCAAGGGAACCGAGAGGCTGTATCGGGTCTATCCGCGAACCTTTAACTAACCATCTTGGGGGAAATTTATTTCTTCTTAACTGAAAGTTCTGTTGAAAACTTTCTTTCGGAGAAGAAGACTTGAATAATGCAATTGAGTTGTTGTATTTAAGCATGGACATTAAGGTACGTTTAGTCTTTGGATGATCAATTATTGCTAATTGGAGATTGAGTTTAACGATAATGACGGAGGTTTTGTACAACATGTAAGAAAAATAAGGGGAATTATACCATAGAAGTCAAAAGTGTTACCAAGAGTAAGTGAAGTAGATTATACTCATATATTAAGCATTCTTTAGCCTTGTGATTGATCTTCTAATTAGTAGCGTTGTGCATTTCCTACCCTTAGTTGTTTATTTTAAGTAAGTGAAATAATAAACCTAAGTTTGAACCAGTAATGCTGATCTTTACTCGAAACCTCAAACCCCAACAACCTCAAGTAGGTTGTTACAAGGCCATTTATTGAAATTGTTAGGAGATAAGTTCTTTCAAATAATACTTTTGCTTTCTTGTAATTATTAAATATTTTTGTGACTTAGGAGAAAAATCCAATAAGGTAAATATTTGTCACATACAGAAGAAATGCTTACATTCACATTAAATAAGGATATTTAAATATATTTTAATGGTATGAAATTCAGTACAGTTTTAAATTTCCTAACACTTCTTATACAGCACAGGAACCAAATGGAAATCTCGGCGAAAGCTGCTAACACCGTCTTTTCACTTCAAAATCCTTGACGACTTTTTGCCGACTTTCAATGACCAATCTATGTTTCTGGTGAAGAAGTTAGAGTCGTTGCAACATGAAGAGTACGTGGACATCTCGCCTCTCGTGATATTGTGCACTCTCGATATTGTGTGTGGTAAGATATTTTTTTTCTGGTTTCCCTTATTTTATTTGAGCATATAACATGCGTAAAATTTACGTTTGAAAATACAGCAATAGATCATTTATAAGTATATTGAAACAAGCAATGTATGTTGTTTTCCCTACGACAATACTATTCTTGCGGGGAAATTGAGTTTTACAGGCAAAGTTCGCTTCCCTTGAACTTAAACAAGATTATAGCAACCATAGGAAATTCGATCAGTGTAACGAGACTGGCGACCATCTATCTCCCTTGGTGACAAATTTGGTGAAAATATGAAGTCACTAAAGAATTATAGATAAGTCTCTAAGGTTAACTACTCTAGAAATTTCGAAGCTATCTAAAGATAATTGGTGCTAAGAAGCGGCTTCGATTCAGAGGAGAATGCAGTCAAGATCAGAATCTGCTTGTGTGTTGACTACCATAAGAAACAGCGATACTTTATATGTATGGGTTTCTATTAGAGGAACTGTTTTACAGAACCGTTTTTGGAGTGCTCTAAGGCTTATTTATAATGTGTGTGTGAGAGTGTGTTTTTCCATTAATTGTAAATAATCTGTTTTTAATAGTTCTTTGAGTACATACATACATTTGTCTACGTGTAGTCATTTTTGCCACCTTTTCTATTTTAGTTAATCTGTTATTATTCAAATGATTGAAGTCATCGTTTGCTTTTTTCCCCACCAATGTAAATTTTTATCAAATGGTATCAGAAGTAGAATTTCGTCAGACTCAATAAATATTGGATGCCAGGAACGGCAAAAGCTATGGAGCAGTTAGAGTCACTTCAATACTTATATCAATATCGAAACCTGTCTCAGGTTCTGGCAGCTTTCATTGTATCCCTTCGAGAAGGACACGACAACAACATCAAAATCGATATCGCTATCGATTTCGATAACTTTAGATACTTCTTTTATCATATATTTTTTAGCATTTCTGAATTGTTTTCACTCCACACAAGAAGTGGTAAGTGAGGTTCCATCTCAAGTGTCTTTCTTTTCACTTGAATGAGGCTTAAAATTACTAGGTCCAAGCGCAGCCTCTAATTTGAAGTTAAATAAAATAATCAAATCAATCCACCATGAGAGTCGTGACAATATTCAATATTAAAAGAAATTCCAAAGTTTAATGTCTTAATTATTAATTGCTAAATTTAAAAAAAAAACGTTTGGCAAAAAAATCTCGCTAAATATAGCACTAAAGCCAACAAAATAAGCTAATTCATTCTTTCATTAAAGGTTTGATAACAAGTAGAGTTTGCAATTCCGTGTTATATTTTCAATCCCGGGATTTCGGGATTACATTATCCAAATCCTGGGATCCCGGGATTAGGACTGGACTATTTATTAAAAATACTTACATATTAGCATAGTTGAAATTGCATAATAAAACTAAAAATATAATTAAATATTGATTTAATATTATTTTAATGAAACAAATAAAAATTAATTCATTAAAAAATCAAGTTAAAATATACCAAATGAAATTTTAAAAAAAAAAAATCATTTCTTCATTTCTTGTGCTACTGTAAATAAGCTTATAAAAACACAGCTCGTTCAGCGTTTCATCGTCTAAACAAGTGATTCCCAAAGTGGTCTATATAGAGACCGAGGGGGTCTATGACGAAGCCAAATTTTATTTATTTAACATATTTATTTACTAAATTTATATAATGAGGTTAGTTTGCATTTACAAGGTAACGCCATAAATTTTATTAAAACAAGAATCATTTCAGCTTTTCTTTCCTGAGTTAAGCTAGTATAATACTGGAAGTCCCGAATTTTCTAATTTTGCCACAGACAATCTGTCAGAATGTTTTAACCTACGTTCAACATTTAAATGCCTTTTATTTAGATTTTGAAACCATATTTGAAAATAATTTGATTATGACAATACTACAATAGGCAATGAATTCATGCGGTCATTTTGAAAAAAAAAACATGTCCCATTACAATAGGAACTGATTGAAGATCTTAAAGTTTAGAAACGGATGCCAGCAATTTTGGCTTTAAAAAGTCATATCTGTTATTTGTCCCGACTTATGGAATATCGTGAGGAAGTGTTTCATTGCTTTTCCTAGTGTGAAGGAGTTTCTGCTTCCAATCTCCAAAATAAAAAAATAATAATAAAGAAAGAAAAAAAACTGGACATTAATGACAGAGGATATTTAAAGTTAAATTAGACAAGATTGTTACCAAATGTTGAAAATTTGATATTGTAGTGCTAGAGATTCATCCCTCCCATTAAAATAATTTGTATGTTTTTAGTTAGTTTATTTAACAGTTTTATTTATTAATTAGCATGTGCTTTTTTAAATTTTAAACTCTATACTTTATTACACTTAGAAATTAAATTCTTTTAAAGTGGAAGTACTACTACTAGTTGCCAAAAAGACATTTAAGTTGATCAATTTGCAAAAATTCAATATTAACTAAGCAGGGGTCTATGAGACAAAAAAGTTTGGGAATCTCTGGTCTAACCGGCTTCTTATTTTTGTTACAAACTGTCCTGCCGAAGAAAATGCACGTTCGGATTCTTTACTAGTAGGTATTATCGTCATTAAATAGGAGTATGTTCTTTTCAGGTAGTCACCACTTCTCCCTCGATTTTCAAAAAAGTGGCATTTCTTTTTGAATTTTGGATGATAGTCTCAAATCTAATAGATTGCATTCGTGCATATACATCTTTGATAACTTTATTTAGTTCTTCTGCTCCCCTTAATGGTTTTTGTATATATAAATAGATCCAGTTATTGAATCAGAATGTGAATCAGTTCCAAGTGTTACCTCATTTGAAATTGAAGATATAGTTGCATGAGCTGTTAGTAATGCAATGGGATTTGAAGTGCCTCAATTCTTCCAAGCAGATCCTCTATTAATTAACGGCATTTAATTGAAGAAGGAACTGTGATAAAATCTATTCTTGAGATGTTGCTTATATTGTGTAAGCATTGTAGTGAGCCACTTAGATCTGTGCGACGTTCTCCCATACGAGTAATGAAGCTGTGCATATATATATATATATATATAACCTATAGCACTTATAATTGCACAAAAAAATTCTATGTGCATATTTCATAAACAAAATATAAACTTTTAAAGAATAATATTCTTATAGAAAATTTTTATGAGAAAAAATTTTTTATACGTAATTCAGACAAAAATTAAATCCCGGGATTAGTTATTTCAATCTCGGGATTTCGGATTGGAAAAAATACCGGAATCCTGGGGCTGAAAACCCTAATAGATATCTTCCAAAATTTCTAATTGCCTCTGTCCAAGTTTGCTGAAACTGGACATCCTGAGGGTGGGAGAAATGTCCGCTTTCTGGCCCCACTTGCGATGGGTAGAAAGTTACAGAAGAAAATAAGAGAAAACATATCAAATTTCTCGGTTTAACATAGACATCCTCCTCGAACCCTTCAAGGTTCAACACGTAAGAAAACTGACATTAAACGTATACAGTACAAAAAAGTAAATAAGATATATTCAATGCGATGCCATATTCACAATACTTTGAAAAAAATTTCAAATTGTAATTCAGACAAAAATTAAATACCGGGATTAGTTATTTTAATACCGGTATTGGAAAAAATCGCCGGGATCCCGGTGCTGCAAACCCTAATAACAAGCAGTAATTTATTCAGAAGCAAACACACATTCGCACTTATTATTTACATTTGCTTTTTTAAAGGGACATGGTACGAATTACAAAAATTGTTTTTAATTTAATAATTCTCATATTTTTTTTAGTTACTTCCTATGTGTATGCATGATGTAAAACAGAATTTATGCTCAAAATTTCACTAAAAGTTAACCATTTAAGTTTTTATGACAAAAACTTGAAACTTGTGAAGTGATTTTAAAATGCTACTCCTACAAAAATTGACGTACATATATGAAATTTGATTTACAAATACGTTAAACTATGTATAATAAAAATTGGTATGGGTTTTATGATAACATGATTGGTATTCGTACAATACTTTTTTTTATGGATGCTTATTGAAAATTCCTTTAAAAATGTGCAAATTCTAACTTCAATTATTTTTTAAAAAATAAGTATTGCTTTGATTGTAGTGCTAATAGCCCTTTTGTGCCGTGTACTATTAGCAACAAGTGAAAAACATTTCCAAGTATAAAGCACAGTAGGAAAAAAATCCTTTGCATTTTAAATGAAGACAAACTAGTTATTTTATCTTTCTCTGAGATAAGTCAGTTTAAAGTCTTGATTTGTCATTGGTGTGTGGATAAAAACAAAAGTAAAAGTTATCATAATTTAGCATTTTTTAAACTTGGAGTTTTCAAATTTTATGACTTTGTAGAAAAATACATAAAAAATAATTTAGACTAAAAGAATTAGATTTTTGATTTTTTGACCAATTTCTGTCAACTGAATCGTACTGTGTCCCCTTTATACATCAAGGAAAATACAATTACTATTTGTTTCAACAGAAAAATGACGTCAAAGCAATTTGTCCTTCAAATGAAAATTTCCAAATGAAAAATTTTTTTAGTCTACATCGGAAAAACTCTCATCATTAGGAAAATGTATCCTATTACATGAATTACTTAAACACACACATTAAACTAAATGATCAAGGCAATGGTTTTAGTAATAATAGATGGTTATTATATCTCATAGTAAAACAAGTAATATATGTGAAAAAAATTTGATTCAATTCCTACTTACAATAGATCAACAAATTTTTTTTATGTTAGTTACTTTTTATTAAATAGAAATATGTATTTACATATGACAGAATCACAACATTAAGTGGCAATTAATTTTTATTAATTATCTTTAAAGTATCGTATTGTCATCCAAAACAATCTATACAAATAAATAAAATTGAAGTGTCTGTTTGTAATTTCAAATTAGCAGCTTTTTACTTAATGCACTAAAAGTATATACGGTAATCATAACAAAAAACCAATTTTTAAAATTTTTGTCTGTCTGTCTGTCTGTTTGTTCCGGCTAATCTCGGAAACGGCTGGTGCGATTTTAAAAATTCTTTCACTAATGGAAAGCTACATTAACGGGGAGTAACATAGGCTATATTTTATTCCCGTATTCTTACGGGAACGGGAACTATACGGGTGAACTTTAAACTGAATGCCAAGATGAACGCCAAATTGAACGCCAAGCTGAGCTAATGAAGTCGTTGTTTTGGTTACTGGCGACCGATGGCCTTCATGAGACATAATAGTGTTACGCGCACATGATAATACGCTGACACGTGCCATAATTTTTTTTTAGGATAGTTATC
Organism: Trichonephila clavata; assembly: GCA_019973975.1. Taxonomy (NCBI): domain Eukaryota; kingdom Metazoa; phylum Arthropoda; class Arachnida; order Araneae; family Nephilidae; genus Trichonephila; species Trichonephila clavata. The sequence goes on along the minus strand of BMAO01010639.1, from coordinate 63,533 downwards.
TCACTGTTCAGTTAAGTAGAGCATCGGCTGTTTCGGATGCACTTTTAAAAATAATAAATCAAGGCTTCATAAACAAAAAGCAATGCAAGAAACAAATAAATTAAATGTAAAAAAACTTTTTTAAGAACAAGCTTTTATTTAAACGCGCTAAAAAGAATAAAATAAACTTTTCCTTTAAAACTTTTTTTACTATCAACTTATAACGTCATTACACAATTTATATGATATAAAAGCTTGTCGCAATATTTAAGTACTCATATTTACTTAGTTTGAATTTTTAAAAACCAAAATCAATCAGGTCAAGTTATTTATTTTACTTGTTTATCTACACAGGTAAATCTCGCGACAAGCTTTTATATCATATAAATTGTGTAATGACGTTATAAGTTGATAGTAAAAAGGTTTTAAAGGAAAAGTTTATTTTATTCTTTTTAGCGCGTTTAAATAAAAGCTTGTTCTTAAAAAAGTTTTTTTACATTTAATTTATTTTTTACTTTTTAGTTATCGCTGGACAGGTTTCTCAGCCTGTTCAACTCATTGAACGCTGGTTCGCCATCCCTGGTTTAGCTGAATTAATTCTCGCAAAATGGTATTAGACTAAAAACACAATTTTTTTAAATCCGCAATTTTTAAGCAATTTTTTCAATCTTCATGCAGATTTTGGCTAACATTGTTCTACACACGAAAAAAAGGTTTAGTGAGATTATCTTCCTAAAAGACAAAGTTATTAAATGTTTAATTAAAATTTTGACTATTTTTGAAAAACTTAAAGATTATATTATTTATTTGAAATATTTTGAAGATAAGGGATGTATTTCTCTAACATATTAGAAGAAAATTTTAATTGTTTATTAAAAACTTCAAAAGGCATTTAAATATTTGTATTAATCAATAAAATGCTTAAGACTAAAAACGCATTTTGTAATAAAAAAAGAAAGTTTTATCAAATAATGATAATTTCTTGCTGGACATTGAATATCTTCTACGTAAGAATCAATTTTTTTTTTAATTGCTCAGATCATCTTTAGAAACTTGATTTTGAAAAAATCAATAATTAAATTCAAATAAAATTAACAGATTCTATTTGTAATTAAATTTAAGGACACATGTCGTAGTGTGTGTTTAGATTACTGGTGATAAAATGAGGTATATTTAAATTACTCGTAGGCTTAAAATTAGAAAATTTCTTTAAAAAATTACTTCATTTTATTGTAAAATTATTTTTTTTAATCGAAAATATATTGCATTTCTAGATAATATTTTTCTCTTATTGTTTTCCTAGCGGATTCCTTTTTGATGGGTAAGATACATTAAAAAAATGATCTTTCCGATTCTGTAATTATTTTTTGTCTGAGTTTCATAGATTAAAGTTAGATAAATTATTTAAAGAATTTCTTCAATACTCCATCTCAGTTTAACTTGGCAGCGTTGAGAAAGGTATACAATGTACTAATCTACTTGAAAAATAGCTCTACTTTTTTGTTTTGAATTTAAATCCAAGGAAATAGATAGAAATTTGTAAAAAAATTGCATACGTTGTAGAAATTAGATTGTTTTTACGTTGTAGAAATGTAATTATTTTTTAGACAAAGTTAATTAATACTGTCAATAGCGCAACGTTATGAAATTCCAGTTTGGCTGAAAACCGATTTTTGACGCCAACTTTTGTCATTGTTGTAACAATAAAATTATTACAACAATGCAGATATATCCAAGTTGGCGCCCAAAACTAGTTTAACGTTTTTAATTAATATCTTTTTAATTAATTGCAATATCGGAATATAAATGGTCAAAACATGCATTGTCATCCAAACTAAACGTGTATACAAAATTTCAGCTCAATGGGAGGAAGATATCAGCTTCAAAATTGAGTTGCAAGATTCCACCCGAACAAATTACATACATACATACATACATACATACATACATACATACATACATACATACATACATACATACATACATACATACATACATACATTGTAAGTTAAATAAAAGCTTTTAAAAATTGATAAGTTTTACGGTTAGTTTTAATCTTTTCTTTTTTTTTTACATTTTTAGTCACATTTAAACAATAGTTATTATAATCCCAATCTATATCTATACAAATAAATAAAATTGAAGTGTCTGTTTGTAATTTCAAATTAGCAGCAATTGTTTGCGGGGGCGGGGGTTTAAGGGGCATTAGAAATTCCGATTTTTAAGTTATTAGACGTACAGTCTTGAAACTTAGTAAGTACATTCCTTTCATAGGGTAGAGATACGCTACAAAATGGGTTTCGTGAAAATTGCACTCAAGTGGCGTTGCGGGACTTAAGGGGCGTTATAGATAATTATTTCCATTTTTAAACTATTAGACGCACAGTCTTTATATTTGATAAGTAGATTTCTTTTATAGAGTAGAGATCAGCTATAAGAAGGTTTTGTGAAAACAGACCTCTAAATGGCGTTGCGGGGGATTTAGAGGCGTACTAATAAATATTTTCGTTTTTAAACTACTTCACCTCCCTGCTTGAAAATTAGTAGGAATGTTTCTTTCATGGAGTAAATATCCGCTACAAAACAGGTTTGGGAAAAATTGACCCCCAAGGGGTGTTAAGGGGTGTTAAGGGCAGATATAAATAATTATTTCTATTTTTAAACTATTAGACGCACAGTTTGAAATTTGGTAAGTAGATTCCTTTCATAGGATAGAAATTTTCACAAAATGTGTTTTGTGAAAATCGACCCCTAGGCCGCGTTGCGGGGGTTCAAGGGGCGTTATTGATAATTTTTTTTTCATTTTTAATTTATTGGACGCACAGTCTTCAAATTTTGCTAAGCAGATTCCTTTCATAGTGTGCAATTCCCCTACAAAATTGGTTTTGTGAAAACAGAATCAGAAGTGGCGTTGCGGGGGCTCAAGTGGCGTTATAGATAATTATCCCAATTTTGAACTATTAGACGTACAGTCATGAAATTTGATAAGCAGATTCCTTTCGTTAAGTAGAGAACCGCTACAAAATGGGTTTCGCGAATATGAACTACCAAGTTTAATTTCGGGAGATTAAGAGGCGTAATTGATGAATATTTCCGTTTTAAACTATTTGATCATCCTGCTTGAAAATTGGTTGGCACGTTCCTTTCATGGAATAGAGTTCCTCTAACAAAGAGTAAAACAAAAATTGACCCCCAAGGAGGGTTGCGAGGGGTCAAGAGGAGTTAAAGAAAAAAAATTCCTGTTTTTAATTGTTAGACCCATATACTTGAAATTTGTTAAGCATGTTTCTTTTGTTGAATAGGGATCCACTAAGAATGTATTTTAAGCAAATCAAGTTGTGGGAGGGGGGGTGCAGGGGGTTACTGGGACGTATTGACGAAAAAAATTACTTTTTTCGAGCTACAAGAACTATAATAATGAAATTTGGTTTGCATTTTTCTTTTGTTGAGTTGAAATCCGCTAAGAGCGATTATTTTGGAAATCGGCTCTCAACGGGATTACGGGGATATTGATAGTAAAACTTTTGTTTTTTTCTGTTAGATTTAGACTTGAAATTTGGCTTGCATGTTCAATTTATGGAGTAGAGATCCACCGAAAATTGGTTTTGCGGGAATCCACTTGGTTTTTGGGTTACGAAAGAGCAAACATCATTCTATGCTTCAATTTTAGAGATTTTTAGAAAACACAAATTAGATGAGTTCTGCCCCTTTTTTTTATCAACAGGCGACAGTTATAGGTATAAGTATATTTTTCAATACAATCGAATTCTTAATGCAGGACTTAGATATCAATAATTTATACATATATATAAGCAGTAAAAATTTATAAAATATCATGAAATTCCCAGCGAAGCGGGCGGGTAACAGCTAGTCGTAAATATAAAATTTCAGTTCAACTGAATGCTTTGAAACGTGAGAAAAAAAAATTTTAGAACCAAGTCGCTAAAAATGAAGCCAACGTGGCTGTATCTGTAACTCTTTAAATAAATAATTTCTGTCAATTAATTTTAATTAATTATAATTAAATTATAGTATTGTTACCTAAAACAATAGTGTATAAAAAATTTCAGAAAAATTGAGCGCTTTAAAATGTGAGAAAAACTTTTACAAGAGTTTTGACACAAGTCGCCAAAATGGTCTCTAAGTGGCCAAAAATGATGCCAACGTGGATGTATTTGTAATTCTTTGAATAGTTAGTTTTAATCCATTAATTTTTATTAATTATAATTAAATTACTATTTTGCCATCCAAAATCAAAGTGTATATAAAATTTCAGCTCAACTGAGTGCTTTAAAATGCATTTTATTAACAATAGAACATTTGAACAAGATAAATATATATATAAACTAGCCGTCTAGCCGTTACCCACCCGCTTCGCTGGGAATTTCATGTTTTATAAATATATACTGTTTATATATATATATAAATTATTGATATCTAAGTCCTAGCATTAAGAATTCGATTGTATTGAAAAATATACTTATACCTATAACTGTCGCCTCTTGATAAAAAAAAAAGGGGCAGAAATCATCTAATTTGCATTTTCTAAAAATCTCTAAAATTGAAGTATAGAATGATGATTGCACTTTCGTAACCTTATAAACAAGTGGATTTCCGTCAAACAAATTTTCAGCGGATCTCTACTCCGTAAAATGATTATGGAAGCCAAATTTCAAGTCTAAATTTAACAGAAAAAAAACGAAATTTTTGTTATCGATCCCCCGTAATCCCGTTGAAAGTCGTTTTCCAAAATATTTGTTCTTAGCGGATTTCAATTCAACAACAACAACAAAAAAATACAAACCAAATTTCATAATTATAGTCATTGTAGTTCGAAAAAAGGAATTTTTTTGCAGTACGTCTCAGTAACCCCCTTCTCCCCCAAGAAGTTGATTTCCCTCAAATACATTCTTAGTGGATCCCTATTCAACAAAAAAAAAAAAAAAGGCTTAAGAAATTTTAAATATGTGGGTATCACAATTCAAAAACATAAATTTTTTTCTATAACTCCTCTTGACCCCTCGAAACCCTCCTTAGGCGTCGATTTTCGTTTTACTCTTTGTTAGAGGAGCTCTATTCCATGAAAGGAACATGCCTACCAATTTTCATGCAGGTAGATTTAATAGTTTAATAACGGAAATATTTATTGGTAATGCCCCTTAATCTCCCGAAATGAAATTTGGTGATTGATATTCGCGAAACCTATTGGGGGGGGGGGGTAGCGGTTATCTACTCTACGAAAGGAATCTGCTTACCAAATTTAAAGACTGTACGTCTGATAGTTCAAAAATGGGGATAATTATCTATAACGCCCCTTGAACCCCCACAACGCCACTTGGGGTTCTGTTTTCATAAAAACCATTTTGTAGGGGAACTGTACTCTATGAAAGGAATCTGCTTATCAATTTTGAAGACTGTGCGTCTAATAAATTAAATATGGAAAAAATTATCTATAACACCCTTTGAGCCCCCACAACACCACCTAGGGGTCGATTTTCACAAAACACATTACATAGGGGATATTTAATCCAAGAAAGGATTCTGATTATCATATTTTAATACTGTACGTCCAGTAGTTTAAAAATGGAAATAATTATCTATAACGTTCCTTAAGCCCCGCAACGTCACTTGGGGTTCGATTTTCACGAAACACATTTTGAAGCGGATATTTACTCGATGAAAGAAACATGCCTACCAATTTTCAAACAGGTAGGTCAAGTAGTTTAGAAACGAAAATATTTATCTATTATGCCCCTTAATCTCCCGTAACGCCACTTGGTGGGCTATTTTCCCAAAGCCCATCTTGTAGCTGATCTCTACTCTATGAAAGGAATCTATTTATCAAATACAAAGACTGTGCTTCTAATATTTTAAAAATGGAAATAAATATCTGTAACGCCCCCGCAACGCCCCTTGGGGGTCGATTTTCACCAAACCCATTTTGTAGCGGATCTCTACTCTATGAAAGGAATTTGCGTACCCAATTTCAAGATTGTACGTCGAGTAGTTTAAAAATGGTAACAATTATTTATAACTCCCCTTAACTCTTCGTAACTCCCCTTATGGTTCGAGTTTCGGAAAAAAAATCCTTTGTTAGCGCATCTCTACTCCATGAAAGGAACATGTCTATCAAATTTCATGTCTTAAGGTTGAATAGCTCCGGAGATATCATGATTAGTCAGTCAGTCACTCACTCAGTGAGTCGCTTTTCTCCTTTATATATATAGATAAATATAGAGAGAGCTGAAAAAACACTAGCACACATACACACACAAAAGAAATTATATATTTTTTTTGCCGATGTAAAGAAGTTTATAAATTTTTGCTACCTTCTACAATATGAAAAATATTGCATTTAGAGCTAAGTATGTTATTGATTTTCTTACGATTGATTATGTACTTGTAAAATACTTAATATTTTTTAAGAACACACTGAAAAGTTTTCGCCTTTAGTTAAACGATAAACTCCGTTGTTTATTTCATGAATAAAATGGGGAACGAAATATTTTCTGTAAAATGATCATACAGTTTTGATTTGCAGTTACTTACAGTTTTTATTAAAAGGCTTAAAACTTTGTACATTTTTTTCCCCAGAAACTGTAATGGGTGCTTCAATAGGAGCGCAGAAAGGTGAAAATTTAGAATATGTTTCAGCTGTTCACAAGTGAGTAAGCCTTCGACACCCGAGTAATTTACTATTAACAATGCTGCGTATTTTTATTAGATATTGAATCTCGATTCTCTCTTTCCTTCCAAAATTTTAATGAGAAAATGTTTTGTTATTTAATTAAATTGCATTTCAAATTTTGATAGAGTTATGCACAAATACACAAGAAATATATATATATTTATTTATATAGTATATTGGCAGGTATAACCATTCTTTGTGTGTGTGTGTTTGATTGACTTGAAATATATAACAATCGAGATGATAGGATCAAAATAATTAATGATGTTAAATTTTTAAAACATATATTTTGAATAATCATAAGTGAACTGCTTATTAAATAACAAGGAAAGAACAATTTAATAAATAAAATAGCAAATGTTTTATTTGATTTTAATTCACATCGCGCACTACGAAGCAACGTGAGAGCTGTTAACTGTGAACCTCGTAATTTCGAACCATGGTCAAGTGACGAAGAGGACACCTGAGCTTTCCCAACTCTCTCTTCTATATTCCATACAACACTAACGGGATAGTTTTTAAAACGTATTAGTTTTAGCAGGCATTTCAAATACAAAATGAAAATCTTTTAAACTAAAGTCCGGAACTTATATTGTACAACTCGTGTTCAAGAAAAAAAATTAAACCCTGCGTCGGCCGGGAGTCGAACCCGGGTCAACTGCTTGGAAGGCAGCTATGCTAACCGTTATACCACCGACGCCTCGAGAAATGAGCTGTTTTCGTGTTTATTCAAACATTAAGAATCAGGTCACATCTCGGAAGATTTCCTGTTTTTTCTTATTTCTATATTCCGTAGTTTTCGCAGAGAAGCCAACTACCAGAAGCATTAACGCCTCCCTCTTATGAAAAATAAAGCATATTTTGCATGAATTTGTAACATACATTTTAGGATCTGTTCTTGCTTAAATTTAGATTTTAAGCATCGAATAATTTGTGGATGTTTTTTTCATAAATATATAAAAATATGCCCTTAGATGTACTAACGAGTTTAAACAAGACATTGTACTAACGAGTTTAAAATTTTCTCGTGGAATTCAGGATAGTATTCAATAAAATATTCCTACTCAACATAAAACGTTTTAATATCCCTTTATTATATTATAATAAGTTTAAAAGTATTGCAAAATAAAGTTATTATGTATGAATAAAATGATAAAAATGATAATGCCTTTATTTTTTATTTTCATGATTTTAAAAACCTTCGCATGTTAAATATTGTACACGAATGAAAGCAAAATCAACTAACAATTTTTAAGTAAAATATATCAAAATCTAAGAACTGCATATGTGCATTTATTTAAATAAATATCTTAAAATATTGTAATAATAAAAGTGTTGAATTTCACACACATGGGATATATATATCACTAAAAATAAATATATCGAATTAGATTTAATTATCTGAGTTATCAAAATGAAATTTAATGTTTGTGCTTTGGGAGAATCCGTTTTGAAGTTTTAATTTAATTCATAATAATATCATAAAGAGCACGCACAACTTTTAAATCTTGACCAAATCCATTTGTTCTTCCCCCCAATAAACAATTCCCAAACTAGAATTTTTGCATGAATTTCACAATTCTTTTTTTAAATGATTTGTTACTGCATATATAATGTCAGTCTCCCTTATGCACGGTAGAAAAATAATTAATTAACTTTTTGTCAGGCTCTTTTCTAGCAGATAATCTGAAATGTGGGCGTGGTAGTTACTGTCCAGCATCAAATATTGTTCCATAACTTGATAAAAAATGCAGGTAAAGCTTTGAAATTTTGGAGGCATGTTTATAAAGATTTGTGGTATCAAATAAGCCAATAAAAAGTTTTCGACAGTTAAATAATTTTTAGAGTACCATATATCCTTAAGCGGGAAATCAACGGTCATTTTATTGTATTTCGACTAAAACATGGGAAGTTGCAATGTGATGGAAGTTGCGTTTTTCTGAAAAATGAAATTCTACCTTATTTTGTATTGTAAATATTAATTTTCTTAGGATGTTTATTATAATCGTTCTGTTTCATTGAATATTGATGTTATTAAAGATCCTCCATATAGAGGGGCCGTAGCACGCTCGATCTGTCTCGGCTCAAAGTCCTGAAGTTGTCGTGGGAAGCTTGCTGAGTGAGGTATCAGCTTAGTTGTCCTCCTCTTCACTTTATCATGTTTCAGAATTTTGAGGCCCATCACTAACAACCCTCATATAACTTTAAAGGAAAGCGCTTGTAAGCAATCACTCTGTCTTATTAAAAAAATTTATTTACTAACTCTTAGTTTTGTTTACATTGAAGATATCCAGTATTTTTTGCTGTGGAGGATCATGTAACTTTTTTAACCTTACGACCCGATATTTTTCACGCATGGAAATTTTATTCATATACAATGAAAACAAAATATTTCTTAATATTTGCCTTCTTGTTCAAACATTCATCATCAAACTCTTCTTTACTTAGTACACTTTGTCAATTAATGATAAAATAAAGTCTAGCTTTTATATTACTCTGTCTTTCATAGGACTGATAAAAAGAACATTTCACGATACGTTCAGATTTAATTTAATTCCTTAATTTGTTTTTCAGTTTGGGAAATTTTTTTAACCAGCGAACTGTGAGACCATGGTTATGGTTAGATTGTCTCTTCAGTCTTTCCAGTACTGGAAGAGGTTACGATAAAGATCTTCACATTTTGCACAGCTTTACTGAAAAGGTAATGATCAATTCTAAAAACTGAAATACAATCGTTGTGATTGTAATATACATATATTTTAATGAAAATCAGAATTATAAAACAACATAAACTTTTTAAAATAACTCTGACATGCTCCTTCTCACCATTAGACTTTGTAAATTTTTTAAAACAATAAGATTTATACACTCCTATAGAAATATAATCAAATGTTTAGCACTTTCATAGAGAGGGCAAAATAACTTGTCTTCCAGGAACCACACATAAATCATTTTAGTGAGAATTGTTATTGTTTGCAATTAAATAACATTTTTTCACAGTAAAATAAACAAGCTTTAAAGGAATTTGCGTTTTGTTTCAATTTTAGCTCTGAGGAAAGCGGCGCAGACTCTTAGCGCAGAGGGTGGGACAATGCCACGCCATTGGCGCGATGAAAGTGTTAATGTACCCGACTACATTAAAATTGTAAATTTGCGAAACATTGACAATTTTTTATGATTTTATTTTATAGGCCATCTTATTAGATTTATAAAAATACTAAGTTTATTATTTTCCGTTTTCTGCAACAAAAACTACAAGTGTTTTAGTAAAAGCAGATGCCACTACTTTAAGCAAGATGTCGTACTTTAAAAGGCGTTTTACTCGAAATGTTTTTTTAAAGGTTCAAACGGGGCCAGCGATTGCTCAAAAAGTTTTGAAAATAATGAACTAACATTTTTTGTGTATGTTATGCATAATAGTAGAAGTGTTTTAACTTTTATATTTATCAATCCCTTTTTTATTACAAAATTTACAGTCCCTTATGTCAATATAATCACTGTTTTTTTTAAGCAGTTTCATATAATAACTAAGATAAAATGCTCTAGTTTTTGCAAAAATTTAAATATTTCTGATCCTGAAGGTCATTTCAAAAATGAATAACAAAGCAACACCTCAGAATTGAAAAGTTGAAAATTTGTTTATAAACTTTTGGTACAGAATGGGCCCCGTTTATGTTAATTTTTGTAAATATTTACCAACTCCCCCCCCCTTTTAGAAATAATAATAATTTATTTTTATCTTCTTAATTTTAGTATATTTTTCTTAAAATGTACTAAGCAATTCTAAAAAAACACAAAAAATCCCCATATCTCCCTTTTTTTAAAAAAAAGTTGTCGCAAGTTGTCAGATACCTTACATGCTCAGTGAAAGATGTTCGCGATAGCTTATGGGTCATGGTCAGGAACAATGGCCGAAGCGTAACGAGTTCGAGAAGTAGTATCACCGAAAACCCGCAGTGCAGAAGGGCTGGTCGGGGTTAAAAGACCTTACGTTAGAGTGGTGTTGCGAGAATAAGGTGCAAGCTGAGGTGTCATCCTCGACACTAGACCGTGTTTAAAATTACGAGGCTCGTTGTCAATAGCCCTCGTGCTGCTTTATAGAGCAACGTTAATAAACATTCCTTCTCTCCAAGAAGGAAATAACTTTTATAAAAACTAATTATTAAATAATTTTGGATAATTAGAGAGAAGTGTAAAAACCATATTCAAATAATATATTTCTTTCTATGTGGAAAAAGATTCACTTCATGTTTGTGGACATCGACACCTTTAAGCAGTTCATTGTGGAGGTTTTATTGCACCTTATTATTAACACCCTTTTATAAGCTCCACTTGTATGTAACGGAATCTTTGAACTTTGTTTTTATCTACTTTAAAAGGTCAAATTAATTCGAAATTTTTGTCACTCTTCCAGGACCAATGACAATACAATAATTTAATAACTTTATTCCACTATCCTGATCAGGATTATCAGGATTAACGATTTCTCGTTTTCAGATCCCATCCCGCCTCTGGCGACTCATTTCAGATCCCATTTCCAGATTTGGCGACCAAAAGATTAAGCTACAACTTTGTTCGATTAACAAGAAAAAGGGTGTTTTTTAGTTTTTTAAACTATAATTTTTTATTTTAGCATTATTACAGTTTTAAAGACTGTATTGTGGCGTTCATTAGCAATACTTTTAAGCATGTTACGAACATTTCTGATAGCAGTTGATAATATAGCCATCACACATTGAATTGACTCGATGAGAATTTTGTAGACTATGCTCTCTTAATGTGAACCCTGAAGAAAAAAAAAACAAGCATGTCATATTTTGAGAGGGTGCTGGGCAAAGAACAGATTTATTCACGCTTCCTAATATTTTAAGCTGTCGGTCCAGCTGTAATTGCAACCTTATACATGAAATGAATGTCGGCGAGCTCCGTTTTGGGGTAACAATGCATTATGCTTGAAATCTGTACGGGGAATGATGATTAAAGTCAGCCAAGCGTCTTCCCCTATCCATCTCAAAAGTGCCTTCTACAGCCGCAACGCCGAATTTCCGCATCTACTTTCTATACTAAATCTGCTTATTTCAGTTCTTTGTACCTGTCTTCTCATTTTTAGCAGATATTTGAAACAATATATATATATATATATATATAATTTTATTATATATATATATTATTATTATTATTATTTAAATTATTTTATATTTTATATTTAAGCTGTCCTAAGACAGCAATGTTTATAATACTGTAGCATCTATGCTTTTATATTTTTATATTAAACTCTCTATTATTTTAATTTTTCTTATTTCCATTTAAAATCTATTGTCTGGTTATCTTACATTTTCAATTCTTTTCAGTTTGATCATGTTTATTCATCTCTCTCTAGTAGAAATTTTTTGAATATATATATATATATATATATATGTATACTCAAGTTAGTTAATTTGCAAACGAGTGCTCAAACTTTATGTTAATAAATAAAACTCACGAAGAAAAAGAAAAATGAAAGAGCGTAGTCATTTTTACGTTTCATTTCGTAATTCCGAAAAGGCTATTTTTAAACAGGATTTGCTATCAACTCTTGTAGATGTGAAATGGCTAAATTTAAATAGAAATTTGCATGCGTTTGCCAATGAATCCTATTTTTCTGTTCCAACAGGTGATTCGTGAAAAGAAAGAAGAGAGAAAGAACAAGCCTCTTCGTAAGGAAGAAGCGGCGGAGGACGATTTCAAAAGCAAGAAGAGGCTGGCGCTCATGGATTTGCTGCTGGATTTGCATTTGAATGAGCAGCAGCTGACAGAGAACGACATCAGAGAGGAAGTGGATACGTTCATGTTTGAGGTAAATATTTATAACTTGAGGTATTTACTCCAGCTTCTTTTAAATGCTTCATGGTACTGGATTTAAATTGTGAAATTCGTGACAGAATCTGTATTGATTCTTTTTCATTAAATGTGTGAACTCTGTAACATTTAAATTCGATTGTAAGTTATCTTATATTCCGTTAAAAGAAAAGCTAATTGAAACATAAATAATATGCTTAATGTTTAAATGCTGTAGCGAATTCAGTTGTGTTTGCTAGTTTTTAAATTGTCTTAAGTAGGGACTATGCTTTTTTTCAATAAGCAAGACTTAAGAATTTAGTCCTATTCGTGATTATATGTTACAGTATCGTCATCAATTCAGCTAGAATAGAGTTTTCTTAATTTTAACTCAAAACAAATAATATAAAATATTTTTTTAAGTTATTTCCTACTTACATCAACAAAGAAAGTTTTTATTTTTTTACTTTTTATTAAATAGTTACAATCAATATGTATATATGTATATACATATGGCAGAATCACAATATGAAGTTACAAAATAGAAAACGATTTTCCTTGTAATTTTTCATTTTCCTTTCTATATACGGTGTTGGACTATTTTTTGTTGTTTTTTACTATTTATTCATTCATTAAATTTAATTGTAGTAATAAAATAGTATATTAAAAAGGAAATCACATTCTCAGAAATTAGGTCATCCCAGGTGGAATTCAAACCCACTCCCTTTGGATTAGAAGTCCAACGCCCTATTCATTGTGCTACAGGAATACAACGAACGATTTTCATTTCTGTATATGCTTTTGAACTATTATTTTTGTTGTCAATATTTATTCCTTTTAAGATTTTTGGAGTGAAACTTCTTTGGGCGTGGGAGTGAATGGAAAATTTGCTCAGTTTTGCTTAACAGTGAAAAAGCGAACGGAAGTAGTGATCCCCCATCCCCCTGAAACGTCGCCATAGTGAGGAGATAAGGAGCGAGAGAAAAGAGAGCGGGGAGGGGGTACACCACGGGACTTGCATCATATTCGTGAAAAAAATGGACGATTGCTAAGGGGGAATAGTGCATTAGAAGTATATCTTGCTGCTATGGAGGAAAGGCGCTTAGGTATTGGTGGCATTAGGTGGGTAGGTACCCTTGCTACTCTCGTAACGAACTCGCGCGGAGTATTTTCGTAGTTTTTATGTAATGAGAGAACATGCCGTTTTCAACAAAAAAAGTACCCAAAATATTACCATTATATGGCTCTTGCCGTTACGGAAGTGTCTGGGGCATTGTGTATATGTCACTAACGTTCGCGCCAGAATCGCTACGAATAGTTTCTTGTAAATCAAAACAGTGACTTCTGTGAGTAATGTATTAAGTTTATATTATTAAATTTAATTTCCGTTGAATTAAATTAATTCTGGTCAGAAGGCCTAGAACAAATGCAAAAAGAGGAAAAGAGTTTCGTGAAAGGAAACAAAAAAGGAAAATTAGCAGCAAGTCCATGCGAAAGTCTCTATATTACCAGGTAGTTCCATCGCAGCTTTTATCATCTTTATCCATAAAGTTTTAATGCTGTACACAATGCTGAGACTGCTGGAATCATTGGATCCGATGATGATTAAAAGCTGATGATCTTAACTGGAGACTTAAATGTTAATTTTGCTTCAGAAGAAGCAAAGACACTCATTGAATTCTTGAAACGGACACTAAATTTGACTATGAATATTGATTGTAGAGAAGGAAAAACAATATACGGAACCACGATCGATGCAGTTTTCTCACATTTTCTTGATTGACTACAATCGAGGATTTTTATATCTTGTTTCAGTTACTACACACCTATTGTGTCTTTCTTGGAAAATATTGATGCAGAAAATTGAATAAAAATATTTTCATACAATAAATGAAGTTCGAATTTTGTTTGATTAAAGTAAGTTATCTCAGCAGTTTAATATAATTAGATCTATTCCTGCATTTACGGCCAACGTCGCCAAAGAAGTTTCACTTCTGCGTGTGGTTTTCCACGTTCTTTTTTAATTTACTTAATGAATTAATATTTTAAAAAACTGTAGTAACATCGAATGCCATCCACTACAAGTTTTATAAGATGTATTTGAACTTGAATGGATGAATAAAAAGTATTTTATTAACGACTGAAAACTTGAACAATATATATAAATATGGAGAGCGTGAACTAACGGTAGGAACTGAATAATCGACATCGAATCCCGGAGAAGGCATGGATGTTTGTAAATGAACAGTGCCCCTCCTGCGCTGCATGAAGGTATTCTACACATTCACGAGTTGAAAGTCCTCTCGAGAAGGTGGTGGTAAGGGAAGAGTGGTGGGAGACTCTCGAACCAGCCTTCTTAGAGTTCTTTCAAGGAATTGGGGTGGAACGGAGTTAAAACATTTTATCACCTGCATGGTATTCAAAACTGTGGTCAAAACGAAAGAGATAGTCCCTTATCCCCTTTGCGAAAATGAATTTCGTGGGCCTTGATTTGACACCATTGATCGAGTAGCATTAATAACAACAGAAAAACAGGTTCCTATAAGTTGCAATTACAGTTTTATCTCTCTCTTACGTTTTATATTTATTTTATATTTTTATATATATTATTTTATATTGTAATGAAAAACCAAGGCTCTTATATGAAAATTTATATGACAATATAAAAAAAACTAGAATGCTCCCCCCTTAACTTGAGATTTATTGATTATTATTAAACTTTTTTTTTCTTCTTTATTTATGTACATTGTACAGTTTGTTTCGTAGATTCTTAACAAAGTCTGTGCAATATCAGAAAACAAAGTTTTATAATAACAAGATCCTAAATGAATTATTTATATTTTTATCCATTAAAATCTATTATTTTCTAGAAAAATTATTCTATTTTCCTATCTTTTTTTCTTTAAGGGTCACGACACCACTGCCATGGGAATCGCCTTTGCTCTCTACTGCATCGGTCTCTATCCAGAAGTACAAGAAAAGATTCACGAGGAGCTGGACACCATTTTTGGTGAAGATTGTGAACGACACGTGACCATGGATGATGCTCGTAACATGAAGTACCTCGAATGTACACTCAAGGTCCTTGTACAAAAATTTGTTAATCTTATTTTCCTTCCAGGTTGATTCCGTTGGATAAGGAAAAAAGCAACGGGTGTTCATATTTATACAGAGAAACCAGACGTTACCGTCCACACACTTCATTGGTTGTTGTATGACTGTGTATCAGTGCTTCTCAGCCTTATAATATCTGCAATCGAATTTTCAGTCATAATATTCATCACGTCCTACCCCTTCTCCATACGATAGCAATGTATGAATAATATACTTTGGGGAAAGGCAGCAATATATCTATATCTATATAAATAAATAAAATTGAAGTGTCTGTTTGTAATTTCAAATTAGCAGCTTTTTACTAAATGCATTTAAAGGTATATACGGTACTTATATCAAAAAATCAATTTTTAAAATTTTTGTCTGTCTGTCTGTCTGTCTGTTCCGGCTAATCTCGGAAACGGCTGGTGCGATTTTAAAAATTCTTTCACTAATTGAAAGCTACATTATCAGCGAGTAACATAAGGTACATTTTATCTTCATATTCCTATGGGAACGGAAAATATGCGGGTAAAACCGTGGGACTTTGCTTACTCTCCACCAAGTTGGCGCAAAATTATGCATTTGGTCAATAATGGAAATTTTTCACATTTATAACACAGTGAATTGAAACACAGTGTAATTTAGCATTTTTACAAAAAGCAATTTTTTAAATGGTTTTTATTAAACGTATAACGTTTATTACGTTACGTTTGTTAAATGTCAAACTCAAACTTTGAAAAATATCGCCAAGTTGGCTAAGAAGTTCTTTATTCCGACAATCCCAGATATTTTAATGCATATTTTCTACCACATTTTAAAGAGGCAAACGAAATAAAGTTTTAACGAATTGCGCGCGTGATATTGAAAATTTTATGTTAATATTAATTGACAGTTTCATAAAAAGTTTTGATTTTTCGAATGTTTATCACTTTGAATTTTTTTTAAAATCTAATTATACAATATTCATATTTTGCATAAAGTTTTTCACTTATACTGAACATAGATATTTTAGGTGGAAGAATTACTTTGAAGATATACTAGATAATACTATGGAGGAAGCCATACAATGTCACTCGCCGAATAAAATTAGGGAGCTTTACGCAATACTTATTTCATCTTCGGTCTTTCTAATCCTCAAACCTTTTGGAAAAAGTACAAAGACTACATGGCGGAAGATATTTTGCAGCAAATACAAGCAAATATGCCTTTCAATCAGCACATCTACAACGAAACGTAATAAAGGTTTTCAAAATGGTTGGGAAGAAGCTACATGATTTTGGAATGATTATTCCTAGATGTGTCGACGGAAATGGCTTCGATAATGAAATTGCTTGAGAATTAAACTACGATTTTATAGCATTGCAACATCAAGTAACAGAATTTATCCCTCAATTAACTCCAGAACAAAGTCACGTTTTCCAACAAGTGTTAAGCAAAATAGAATCCGGCAGTGGTGCACTCTTTTTTTTCTCGACGCCCGTAGATGAACCGGAAAAACGTTTTTGCTTAACTTATTATTAATGACCATCAGAAAAACCCAGAAGATAGCAGCTGCTATGGCTTCTTCGGGTATATCCACGACTTTACTGACCAACGGTCGTACTGCACATTCCGTTTTAAAATTATCGCTTAATTTTGCATTTGAAGATTCACTCATCTGAAATTTCAGAAAAAATAGCTCTCTAGCAGGATGCTTCCATAATGCAAGCTTTTAGTGTGGGATGAAAGTACAATATCTCACAAGAAAGCTATAGAAGCGTTAAATCGGACTCTTCAGGATTTACGAGATAGTACAGATATTATAGGAGGAATGGTACTTTATTATATATTGGCTGGTGAATTTTCAAAAACTCCCCCTGTAATCCTGTCGCAGATGAAATCAGTCTCTATTAAATCATCAAGCTTATGGGCAAAATTGGAAAAACTAAGTCTGAAAACGAATATGAGAGAGCATCTTTATAATGACGTAGATTTGGAACATTATGCAGAGACGCAATTGAAAATCGGTTATGGATGTTTGGACGCAAATGCTGGAGGTTATATTTTACTTCCAAAGAATTTTGTAATGTAGAAGAGAAAATCATGTATATCTTATTGCTCAAATTTACCCTGGCTTGCAACAAAATTTAAATTGGGGTCAGTGGTTGCGCGCAAGATCAATATTGGCGCCTAACAATGACATTGTTCATAAAATCAACATTGAAAATTTAAACAACGTATGGGGGAGGGGGGAAATGAAGAAATATTTATCAATGAATACAATCATGGATAAAGAACAAAGTACTTCATATCCCACGGAGTTCTAAAATTCACTTGAACTTTCGGGTGTACCCTCACATAAATTTCAATTAAAACTAAATGTACCAGTTATGCAAAATCTCGATGCTCCTCGACTATGTAAAGGAACGAGGCTTTGGATCACAAAACTGATGCAGAATATACTTGATGCCAATATTTTAACATGTCATGAAAAGGGATAGTGTTATCATACCTCGAATTCCAAGTATCTCCACTGACCTACCGTTTCAACTCAAACGATTTCAATATCCCCAGTTTTGATGTTGCTATTAACAAAGCTAACATTTCAGGTAGCAGGGGTGCATTTGGAAAAGCAATGTTTTTACCATGGCCAACTATATGTAGCCTGATCAGTGTGTCCAATGCCCAAATCTTCACATATTTGCAACTGACGGAAGGACATATAATATGGTATACAGTTCTGTTTTGAGCTCTTTTAAAGAGAAATTATATATTAAACGCAGATACTTTCGATTTTTAAAAATATTAATAGCTTAAGTTATTGAATTTTTGTTGTTAATTATTATAATAAATTACATTTTCAGTTTTTTTAAACTAAGATCAATTTTAGAATTTTATTGGTTCCAGTCAAGCAATAAAAATTTACCATATTATATTACTTACTTTTTAATGATAATGATTACGACTTTGGCAGTTATTTAAAGACATCAACGCGAGTGGAACCGCGGGTAAAAACTAATATATATATATATACGACTTTAATCGCAAACCGTACAAATTATCAAGATAAGTATTCAATTTTGCATATAAGTTTATATATGACAAGCCTATGATATCACAGGTAATTATTAAACTTGTTCTTAATTTGGTATTGATAAATTAATTATAAAATACATTGTACAGTACTCATATATTTGTAAGTGTACTATATCAGTGTAAATGTTTATTTTATTTTTATTATGTCAGAATGTATTTGGTTTTGCTTCCTTTTAGTAAATTAATAATTTTTTTAAATAATCTTTTATTTTCGACTTTTTGATATCATTCCCCCCCCCCCGTAGGTTTATCATGCCACCCTAGGAGGAAGCGCCTCACAGTTTGAGAAGCGTGGGCGTGGAGAAAACATAGTGGATACTGGATTAGGGCTAAGCCAAACACAATCAAATCCCTCTTTCACATGCAAAAGGTTGAAACGTGTTTTTCTTGGCAATATATCTTGAAGACAAGACAAACGTAAAATTAATTCAAACTTAAAAAGTACTTATTAAAATTACAAAAGGAAAAAAAATTCCTTACAAGAAAGATGAGCTTAATTTAATAAAAAAAACACAATATTTTATATTTTTCACATTAGCGAGCTGAAACTACATTTATTGCAGAAAGGCGAGTTTTTGAAACACCTCTGCTACAGAAAGGGTATAAACTATTCAGTCAAAGTTCTCTTAAATTAGATGAGAAACAATAAAATTGCGACGTTGAGACGTTATATTTTGGAGATTGTAAATTTTGTGTATTGCATAATTTAGATTACCAGTATCATTTTTTTTTGTTTGCTTTTAGTAAATTAATAATTTTTTAAAATAATCTTTTTATTTTCGACTTTTCAAGAGTCTCGTGCCCCTCAAGGACGGCGCAATCCACAGTTTGAGAAACGCTGCTGCATATTGTTTTTCGAAGCATATTGTTTACCTAAATTCTGCCATCAAACTTTAGGTTGCATTGAAAAACATTTTTATAGAAATCACCTTTGATTTATAAAGAACATGACTTGAATTTCAAAAACGGAAAGATATCTTATACGGCCATAACTCCCCCTCTCCCCACTACCACCACAATTTCCGCAAAACTCATTCCTCATACCTCATTCCTAGTTCCTAAAAACAAAAGGTACAGGTTTGTCATATTTAAAGTCTGTAGGTCTAATAGTTCGAACATGGTAATTTTTTATCTGCCACACCATGATAACCCACCTTTCCGTAACCACCTTTGGCAATTGATTTCCACAAAATCTGCTCTTAGAGGATCTCTATATAACAAAAGAAACACGTGTGCCAAATTTTAAGTCTGTTAGTCTGATAACTATGGAGACCTCGTGATGAATGAGTGAGTCACTTTTCTTTATATATTTTGTTGTTCCATGCGTTTGAATGAAATATGTCATGAAAAGAAAAGTACCCTCATTTATTGAATTGATGAAAGGTATATGATTATAAATTTCTAATACTTAACCAGTACCTTACTGCTGAGAGAATTCTAAAATTTATAGTTACATCTTTTGTTTTAAAAAATCACAATCTACAGAATTCCTTTGTATCAAAATATCAAATAAAGTATTTTATATATATATATATAGAACAGTTTTATTTACTAAATAAGAATTTAAAGCCCGCATGAATAAACCATAGCTTGTAAATAAATGCCTGAGAGAGAGAGAGAGAGATTCCAAGTCAGAACCACAAACTAGAACTGTTTTTTTTTAAAGTAAAAGAATTTGAATAATATTATACTGGTGTACACATCCTTTCCTCCTTTATTTCTTTTTAAACTTTTGCAATAAAATAATTTTTTCTGTTCGTGAGGTTTCAATGACGAAAGATTTTTTTCCCTCGAAGATAACGTGAGACTTCTGTTCTTTTTAAGGTAGGAAGTAAATTAAGATAAAAGTAGGCCTTGGTGCGCTTTTAACAAAAACTTATTCAATGTCACTTTAATTTTCGGAAATCTGAGATATAAGGATACTTGCTGCATATACAAATGAATGTTATCGAGAATTAAAAACACGAATTGAAATACATTTCAGTGTATTATTTTTAAATATGTATTGAATCTCTAAATACCTCAGCATCTTTTTAACTGCAACCGCTAAATTTAACACTTTAGTTTTGTTTTCAAATTTAAGTACTTCTTAATTGATGGGGATAGTAAAAATCTTATGCAAATAATAATAAGTGAAATAAGTGTAAACAATTCATATAGCTGCGAACTAATATACTACAGAAATAATGCTTGATGTTAGAAGAGTACGAGAATCCGAAATGAATCTTTACACTTTGAACAAGTAATGCAAAAAAAATCAATTCCTACTTAGATCAACAAAAAAAAATTATTTTAGTTAATTTTTATCAAATAGTTACAAATAATATAAATATGTATATACATATGACAGAATCAGAGCATTAAATGGCATTTCATTCTTATTAATTATCATTAAAGTATCGCATTGTCATTCTAAGCAATCCTGCATATAAAGTTTCAGTTCCAATTGTTCAGCTTTGAAACGTGAGGGGGGAAAAAATCTCTTAAACATTTTGACCTAAATCGCTAAAAATGAAGCCAACGCGTGACTGTGTATCAGTAATTTTTTTAATAATTAATTTCAGTCAATAATTTTAATTATATATAATTAAATTATCGTATTGTTATCCAAAACAATAGCGTATAGAAAATTTCAGCTCAAATGAGCGCTTTAAAATTTGAGAAAAATCCCTTGTCAAGTTTTGACCCAAGTCACCAAAATGGTCGCTAAGTCGCCAAAATGATGCCAACGTAGCTGTATTTGTAATTCTTTGAATAATTAATTTTAATCAATAAATTTTTTATTAAATATAATTAAATTACGATATTGTCATCCAAAATAAACGTGTATATAAAATTTCAGCTCAATTGAGTGCTTTAAAATGTATTTTATTAACGATTGAAAATTTGAACAAGATAAATGTAGACATAGAGTGAGCTAATAGAGTAGGAATTGAAAAATGTAATTAAAAATAAATAAAGATATAGGCTTACAATTTTTTATGTTCCATACAGAAATATTAGAGGTTCTTTTTGTAATGTTTTGTTGCACGATTTTAATGTGCCCTGTGCATCATATCGAGTCTATATGAGATTTCTAACGAAGTTCCATGAATCATTGCTGAATCAGCTGTCCAGACAGCCGATGCAAATCGACTTTAATGTTTACCAGTGTCACGAATTGGAGATGGGTAAACAATGTTTTGCCTTATGCTCATAAATTGGAGGTGAAAGGTATTAAACCTGCGAAGATATTTTGCAAGATTCGATTTTGACAATATGCTATATGTCTTATTAATCTCTTGGCAACTTCTGTTGTAGATCGTCCGAAATATATTGTAACGCAGAACGGGGTTCGAGGATTTTATGCTATCAGTCTCAAACAACAAAGCAATTCTTCAGGTGCGATGAAAATTTAGTGTAGAAAAACAATTCTTGAAATCCAGGATACAGCAGCAAAATTTACCAAATAAATCTCAGAAGGTCTTGGCACCTTCAACGATGCTCAGACACAACTATCAGTGTCTAAAATACGAGTACGTTAAAGAATATTCCCAAGCACTCGCACGTCCTACTCAACAGCCGAAGTAATCACTCATTACTGGTAGACCCTTGAACGCTCAAAACAATACTCACTCAGTTTTAACGAGCGACTCCCTATTTATAGTCTGTGAAATTTTCTTGAAAACCCCGCTTGCGTCATAGATAGTGATATTAAAAGATTTCTTCAGTAATTTCCTGTAACATCCATCTGGTCTCCAAGACACCATCATGATCGCCAAAAATAATGCCAACTTAGGTTTCATCGCCAACATTTCGACAATTATCCATTGAATCGCCATTATAATGTAAGGAACGGCATTGCTTCCGAATATTACGACTTTAACGTAAAATAAATACAACAGAAAATAATATTAACGTATAACACATCCAGATATAAATTATTTACGCTATTTTTAGCATTCATTAAGCAAATTTCGTTTGGTGTGGTGTGGTAGTTAGTAGAGGGGGGTGCCGTCAGGTGTCGTCAGCGTCAATTGACCATGGTTCAAAATTACGCGGTCCGTCGCCAAAAGCCCTCGTGTAGCTGAACAGTGCGACGTTAATATTCCCTCACTCACTTACGCAAAGTTTGTAACACTATAATACATTGTTTTCCTGTGTTGTAAAATTGAATTCAATAAACTATCGAAGTGCGCTACCTCTTGCGCTTATTTTAGCATTAAAGCAATTTCGAAATTAGAATGTTGCAAAAAACTGACTTGGCGCCACCTAATTCATATTGCTTTTTAAAAAAACTGATTTTTTCTTAATGGAACAAAAAAAAAAATCTTAAGCACATATAATTGTTTAGTTATTATTATTTAGTTCTTAAAAGTGTAAAGATACATTTTGGGCCCCCTATACTTTACAAACAAAATGCTTTTTTTTTCAAAAATAAAATAGATTTAAAGGAAACGCTCTTACGAGGAGAGGGCACGACTAAGGAAATTCACTTCGGGACGAGACTTTGTGCAATAGTAGTAGTACTCCTTTAGGATGTTGAACCCTCAATGTAATTCCACCGAATGGGTAATCAATTCAAAGAAACTAGCCTTCGAAATTCATGCTTAGCTTTCATACAATTAAGTTTGAATTTCTACCAACGGAGCAGCAGCGTGGTCAGTAAAAAAACTGTTTACCATGCCACAGGCTTCGGTTCGAGTTACGCGATCGATTTGTTTTTTTTTAAATTTAATTATTTTTACAAGTAAATAAATTTATTTAAAAAAGACATTAAATGCTTTTAGATTGTAAAAAAATTCAATTAATAATATGTAATATAACATATATATTAATTTTATTGTATTAATAATAAAACAATTTTTTAAAAAAATAATTATTATAATATTGTACATAATATTTTATTTATATAATATATTGTATTTCATATTATAAAAAATATTTGTAACTAATTTTTATATAAAATATAATTGAATAGTTATAATATATTTTTATAAATATTATTTATTAATAATTATATATATATATATATATATATATAATCAAAATTTCTCTATAAGAGAGAGATGAATTAACATGATTAATACTTAAAAGAATAGCAATTGCAAGATAACCAGACAACAGAATTTAAAAGGAGATATGAAAAATTGAAATAACAGAGTAAAATATAAAAGAATGGAGGCTTCACTATTATCAACATTGCTGACTTAAGACAGCTTGTATACAAAAAAATTTTTCCTTAAAAAAATTTCTCTGTATAAAAGTGGGGTTAAACATGTTTTTTGGCCAGCCAACCTTCCCCCTTTCTATTAATAATACCGAAAAAATACCATTTGGAAATAATGGATAGGAAATCTAAATCCATTATAAGAAAAAGGTAACTTACCTAAAAATTGCATACTGAAATGCAGAGCCCGCGCTAAATCTGAGTACAATAAACAAGTTATTGTCAGATTCTGGACCCAAATACAATTTCAAAACAAAGCAAAGGCTGAAAAATAGCTCTTAGCAAAAGTATGAAAAGAATATAGAAATAATAAAATAAGAATTGTAAACATACTACCATTATCTTAGAGACTCTTAATATGATTTAAAAGTTATAATAAATTTTAAAAAAGTAATTTTATCTAAAACTAGAATTTGGGGGTATTTAAAACTATCTAGGAAGAATAATATAAACCTTTTAAAACTATGGAAATTTAATCCTTACTATTTAGAATTTCTTTATTTAAATATCTATTAATAAAATTAATTGGGTAGTTTTGAATTAAACAGTATTTAGTAAAATGTTTATAGTTTTTTATTTTTTCTGATTTATTAGAAACTAGAAATTTATTGCGTAGTGGTAATTAAGAACAATATGCACATTACTCTCCCAATGCGGTACTTTTATAATATTGAAATTTATATATATATATATATATATTATAAATATATATATATTAAATTTTTTATATGTATTATTTATATATATTAAATATTTAAATGTTTATATATTTTATAATTTATATATTTATAAATATAATTGTTAAAGGAATTATTAATTATTGTAGAATGTTTGTGAGTATTCTTTGAAATAAAATTTAAAGAAGATTAAGTTTATCTTTAATTTTTGATTTATTCGCAGGAATCCCAAAGATTATATCCTTCTGTACCGATGATTGGGCGAAAACTGAACGAAGACATACACTACAGTAAGTATCAATGCACATATTTCTTGTATATGTCGTATTTTGAATTCCATTTGATGAATCCATCATTTCGAATTTCGGTTCATTTATTTACTATTCATTGTAAGACCCAAACTAAAAATTACATTAGGTTATTTTTGATCAAATCATAGTCCTTTCAATCAAATTTAAAAATATCGATCAGTAAATTCACAACTTTTTTTTTTTACTGTGACCCTAACTCTGAAGGGGAAAAATTATTATTAATCCTCAGTGTATATATATATATATATATATATATATATATATATATATATATAAAATAATAAACTAGATATAATAAAACTCTAAAATAGGTTTTCCTACGGATAAAATATTAAAGGCAATAGTTTTATGAATTTGTTCCATTCTTTTCATTGAAATGATTCATTTCAATATATTTGCCAAGACACATGTTCTAACGGGGGAAAAGTCCCAACACCGAGAAAAAATTATTGTGCAGTAATGAAATTTAAACAATGCAATTGTCTAGTTAACATGTTTTATTGATTAAATTTTCAAGATGACAGGTTAGTTAAGAGTGCAAAAAAAAAAGTATTTCAAATGTGAAATGCTGTTACATTGATTGCAGGTTCAATTGTTAGAATTTTGAATGCAAACTTGTAAGCGTGCATGAATTGTGTCATACAAGTGCCGAATGTCACTTAGTGGAATGCACTTTGTGACGGATCTATACAGTTCCTTCCACTAACCCCTTGGGGATTCCTTTTAGACCATCATTCTTTCAACCAACTTTCTCCGAGGACAGGAAACGTGATTATGCAAATCAAGTTTAATATACATGTCCTGTATTTGCGAGTTTTGGAGGTTAGTGAAGTGAGAATTGAAAGTAAGTAAAGTGGGGATACATTGGAAGTGAAGTGAGGATAGCTTGGATGTGAAGTGAATAGATGAGAAGCTAGCAGACCGGCAGTAGTATGTATACGTAAACAGTGTACGTCACGAGAAGTTGAAAACTCGGAAAGTGCTTAGTTCCACTATTGGAGAAGAGTTTAAGACCACACCTAAAAGATTGAAGGATAACAAGAGTTCAGATACTGTGATCTTATTTCAAGTAGAAGTTAGAGAGTTAAATTATTAGAGCGCATCTAAATTAAAACAAGCTTTGTATAAATTATTGTAAGCATAGATTTACATGATCGTATATATAATCACCACGTTATCTTATCTCACCTTCGTCCTCTGATTGATTAAATTTATCTTAATTAGAGTGTTATTTGTGTCTGTCTTGAATATAGAGATAAATAAATAATTGAAGCTTATCATGTCATCTAATCATTTAGATCCTCCCACACATCAAAGGGAATAAGGAATATTAATTTCATATAACTTCCATGCTTGTTGTACCTGTGTCAAAATTTGGACGATCAGAGCTGGCTGTGAATGATGCTGGAGTTGTCCTCCAATGATATTTCATACGTGCTCAACTGGAGACAGATCTGGTGATCTTACAGGTCATGGTAACATGCCAACAATACTTATGTAGCATGCAAAAACTCCCTCTTGAATGATATTCATGAATGGCAGTTCTTTTGTTTGAATTACCAGACGTACAAGATTGAAGTCAGTGTGTTTGGGATAACCACGAGAGTGCTCCTGCTGTCGTAGGAAATTGCTCCCTAGACCATGACTCCAGGTGTGTGTCCAGTGTATCTAGGCCACAAACAGTTTGTTTGTCAGCGTTCCTATGGCCTCCTTCTGACTAACGCATGGCTATCATTGGCACGTAGGCAGAACTAACTTTCATCAGAAAACAACTGACTTCCACCCGTCCTCTAATGAGCTCTGGCTTGACACCACTTGCGTCGCAAATGTCAAATGGCTTGGAGTCAGTGGAATACATGCAACATGGTACCTAGCTCGGAGCTGTCCTTGAAGTAACCGATTTCTAACAGTTCGTTGTGTTACTGTGGTAGCAACTACTGCTTGAATTTCTGCCGCAAACGCAGTACAATGCATCACAGCCGTAGTCGAATACAGCGGTCTTTCCTCTCAATAGTGCCACGTGGCCGCCCGGAACCCAGTCTTCTTGAGGCAGTACCTTCCCTTGAGTAATGCTCCAAACATGCACAGGGGATGCATTCCGACCGGCCAAGTATTTCTGCAAAATCGCGGAAAGAAAATCCACCCTCTCGTAGCCCTATTACACGACCTCGTTCAAACTCGGTGAGCTGTTGACAATGGCTTCTTCATCTTCTTAAAGGCATTCTTGTGGCTAACATCAACTCAGTATGTCAAACATCACAGGCAAATAACGCTCGAGAACTTTTAAGCACACATTTAAAACAACCTCAATTAGCAAGTTCTGAGTGGCGCTATTTGCGTGCGAAATTTGAATCGATGCCATCTTTCAGATGTATAAACACACACCTACGAAATTTCATTTATGTAACACGAGTCTTTCTTGGTGTTGGAATTTTTTCCCGTCAGTGTACATATGTTCCCTTTTATACTACACAACTGTATTTTTAAAATTACTAAATTGCAATGAATGGTGTTTTAATAAGTTGATTGGCGAAATCTAAATGCCTGATTTTCAGCAATAAGTTTTAAATAAATCTTTTGATGACTGTAGGAGAATCTGAGATATTAAATTAAATAAAATGAGTTTACATTACTTATTTTTAAGATGCAAATAAAATCTATTTAATCTGTTAACCTTTTGAATCATTTAGCTTTACAGTCTAAAATAAACTATTGTTAAATCGTATTCATTATTACTTTTATTGTTAAGTTCTCTGGATGGATGAAAGAAATCCAATATATAAACACAAACATTGGGTTCAATTTTTCGCTGTTAGGGTTGTCCGCGGTTCTGAAAAAAATAATTTTTTTTAACCCTTTAAATATGTGACATATATTTCAGAAAAATGGACCCACAAAATGGAAAATGTTTTTGACTGTTTATATATATAATTTTGTTCTTTATAATATTATAAACTTAGAAAATGATTTTTGTTTCAAAAACAAAATTTTAAATACAATAACAACTATATTTATAATTTTTAGCTACATGTAGAAAAGAATTTGATTACACACACATCTTATTGAATTATAGCAAATTAAGGAAAATTTTGAAGCTAAATATAATATAACCTGTATAATATAATATAAAAACACATTAATATGATTTCAATACATAAATTTTACAAATTTTTTACAGCATGATTTAATCTAAAACACAGTACTGCACACAAGCCCATATCACACTGCATTAAACTCGTGTCTCAAGTCTTATCCTCTTCCCTTTTCTATCGATTTTACGACAGCATATAGAACACAGTCTAGTTGAAGTAGTTTTTTTTACCGTTAGTGGAATGTGTTTTGGAAAGTGTCGCCCTGTGAGGCATAGCAAGCTTACACTAGGACACCCTCCCTCGACTGAAAACTTAATTGATGAAAAACAAGGACACCATTAATGCCATCTATAAGGAAAATAGCGAATTAAGTATCCTAACGTAGAAAGGAACTCCGCTCGGGCTTCACAAAATAGAAAAGTTAATTTTTCTCCTGCTCGAACTGAGTTCGAGCGTCACAAATTCTGCACGTAGTATTTGCCCGAACTGGATTCGGACGACACTGGAAAGGGGTTAATGTGTATATTCCAGTAGGTTTGGATTTGTATGGACTTCTACGAAGGCCTCTTACGACTTAATGATCTCTATTTTATTTATTTTAGAAAACAGAGTTTTATCTTTTCGTGGAAAAAGATAAAATAAAATATATTTTTCAAAACACTAGTACTCAATTAAACTAATTTTGGGGGAGGAAAAACTTACTATACAAGGTTAACATTTTAAAAGAAGTTTTCATGAATTCCCATACAACCACACGAAATTTAAACGAGAAAAGATAACCTAAAATATTTTGAAGGGGATTTCCTACCTGTTTATAGTTCCTGCGTTCTTACTACTAAGTTTGTTCAAATTGTGAGTTCCTCATCATTTGAGCAAATCAAAATGTCTTCTCTCAAGTTCGGGAAGCATTTATGGATTTATCTATTCCTACATACTAAATTCTAAGATTAAGCTTTTTTAAAAAATATTATTGTAAACCCTATCTTATTGTGTACCTGTTTTGTTGGTATTTCTTACTTAACTTAAATACTTAAATAGTTTACGAATATCTAATATTTAAAATTATATGTATATACACATATATATGGCATAATCGTGGTCATTGGTAATGCTTTCTTATAATTACCTACTGATTTATGCAGTGCTTCTCAAATTTCCAATGTTTGTGACCCATTATTCAACCATAATTTTCGTCACACCTCAAAACAATAACAATTTATTGAATTCAATAATACTATACTTTGATGCGACTTTAACCTCTTAAGCGCCACCTGCGTATATCAAAGTCTTGCTCAGCCAAAGCGTTAATTGCTCCGAACGTATGTATACGTATATCCGAAGTACGAACTTTTATGTGCATTTCTATCCATAAAATTATTCCAAAGGCTTTGGAATGGAATAAAAAGAACTTGACAGCGTTTGCGAAGGATTTACTTATTTCAAATTATTTGCTTCTTGTCCCCCCCCCCAATACATCACATACGCTTTCCTACGGGGAAAATGGAATGGGAAGCATTGGGAAACGAACCGCGTAACTTTTAATCGGTGGTAAAGGGTTAATTATAAACCGTACAAACTATCATGATAATTGTTAATTTTTATGTATATAATTTTATACATGACAATTCCAGGGGCTATTGGTTATTATTAAACTTGTTCTTAAGTTAGTATTGTTAGATTAATTATATAACACATTGCGTAGCACTGATACATGTATAAGTGTCATATATCAGTGTAAATGTGTATTTTATTTTTTATTATGTCAGAATGTATGTTGTTTGTTTTCTTTCAGTTGATTAATAATTTTTAAAATAATATTTTGTTTCCGACATTTCAATATGCACGCCCCTCTTCGTAGAGTTGTCACAGAAAGGGGGAAGGTTGGCTGGCCAAAAAACATGTTCAACCCCACTTTTATACAGATAAATTTTTTAAGAGGAATTTTTTTGTATACAAGCTGTCCTAAGTCAGCAATGTTGATAATACTGTGGAATCCATTCTTTTATATTTTTACTAGCTGTTACCCGCCCGTTTCGCTGGGTATTTCATGATGTTTTATAAATTTTTACTGCTTATATATATGTATAAATTATTGATATCTAAGTCCTAGCATTAAGAATTCGATTGAATTGAAAAATATACTTATACCTGTAACTGTCACCTGTTGATAAAAAAAAAGGGCAGAACTCATCTAATTTGTATTTTCTAAAAATCTCTAAAATTGAAGCGTAGAATGATGTTTGCTCTTTCGTATTTCAAAAACCAAGTGGATTCCCGCAAAACCAATTTTCGGTGGATCTCTACTCCGTAAATTGAACATGCAAGCCAAATTTCAAGTCTAAATCTAACAGAAAAAAGCAAAAGTTTTACTATAAATATCCCCGTAATCCCGTTGAGAGCCGTTTTCCAAAATTACTGCTCTTAGCGGATTTCAATTCAACAAAAGAAAAATACAAACCAAATTTCATTATTATAGTCCTTGTAGCTCGAAAAAAGTAATTTTTTTTGTCAATACGTCCCAGTAACCCCCCAGAACTTGATTTGCTTAAAATTTATTCTTAGTGGATCCCTATTCAACAAAAGAAACATGCTTAACAAATTTCAAGTATATGGGTCTAACAATTAAAAACAGGAATTTTTTTCTGTAACTCCTCTTGACCCTTCGCAAACATCTTTAGGGTCAATTTTCATTTTACTCTTTGTTAGAGGAACACTATTTCATGAAAGGAACATGCCTACCAATTTTCAAGCAGGATGATCAAGTAGTTTAAAAATGGAAATATTTATCGATTACGCCTCTTAATCTCCCGAAATTAAACTTAGTAGTTGATATTCGCGAAACCCATTTTGTAGCGGTTCTCTACTTTACGAAAGGAATCTGCTTATCAAATTTCAAGACTGTACGTCTAACAGTTTAAAAATGGGGATAATTGTCTATAACGCCACTTGAGACCCCGCAACGCCACTTCTGGGTCTGTTTTCACAAAACCCATTTTGTAGGGGAATTGCACTCTATGAAAGGAATCTGCTTAGCAAAATTTGAAGACTGTGCGTCCAATTAATTAAAAATGCAAAAAAATTATCAATAACGCCCTTTGAACCCCCGCAACACCACCTAGTGATCGATTTTCACAAAACACATTTTGCAGTGTATTTCTATCCTATGAGAGGAATCTGCTAACCAAATTTCAAGACTGTGAGTCTAATAGTTTAAAAAAAGAAATAATTATTTCTATCTGCCCTTAACAACACCCTTTCTATCTGCAACACCCCTTGGGGGTCAATTTTCTCCAAACCCGTTTTGTAGCGGATATTTACTCCATGAAAGAAATATTCTTACCAATTTTCAAGCAGGTAGGTCAAATAGTTTAAAAACGAAAATATTTATCTCTTACGCCACTTATTCCCCTGCAACGCCACTTAGCAGTCTGTTTTCACAAAACCTTCTTATAGCTGATCTCTACTCTATGAAAGAAATCTCTTTATCAAATATAAAGACTGTGCGTCTAATAGTTTAAAAATGGAAATAATTATCTATAACGCCCCTTAAGTCCCCTCAACGCCACTTGGGGACAATTTTCACGAAACCCATTTTTAGCGTATCTTTACCCTATGAGAGGAATCTGCTTACTAAGTTTCAAGACTGTACGTCTAATAACTTAAAAATAGGAATTTATAACGCCCCTTAAACCCCCCGCCCCCGCAACACCCCTTAGGGGTCAATTTTTCCAAAACCCATTTTGTAGCGGATATTTACTCCAGGAAAGAAACTTACCTACCAATTTTCAAGCAGGTAGGTGAAGTAGCATAAAAACGGATATATTTATCTATTACGCCCCTTAATCCAACGCAACGCCACTTAGAAGTCTGATTTCACAAAACCCGTTTTGTAACTGATCATTATTCTACGAAAGGAATCTATATATCAAATTTAAAGACAGTGCGTCAAATAGTTTAAACATGGAAATAATTATCTATAACACCCCCTAAGCCCCTGCAACGCCACTTGGGGGTCGATTTTCAGCAAACTCATTTTGTAGCGGATCTCTACTCTCTGAAAGGAATCCGCTTACCCAATTTCAAGATTGTACATGAAGTAGTTTAAACATGGAAACAATTATTATTAAAGCCCTTAACCTCCCGTAACGCCCCTTGCGTTTCGAATTTCGGAAAATCCTTTCTTAGCTGATGTCTACTCTATCAAAGGAACATGTCTACCAAATTTCAAGTCTCTAGGTTGAATAGTTCCAGAGATTTCGTGATTAGTCAGTCAGTCAGTCAGTCAGTCAGTCGCTTTTCTCCTTTATATATATAGATATTTTACTCTTTTATTTCACTTTTCCATATCTCCTTTTAAATTCTTTGTCTGGTTATCTTGCAATTGCAATTCTTTTAAGTATTAATCATGTTAATTCAACTTGCTCTTGTAGAGAAATTTTGATTATACATATATATATATATGACATAACCGTGATCATTGGTAATGCTTTCTTTTAATTAACTATTGATTTATGTAGAAGTGAGTATAGAAGATTTTAGGGATGGGTGATGAATCACCTTGTTGTAAATAATGCGGCTTATTATACAAAAACGCATAGAAACATAGAAATGAGCGATACAAAGCACAAATAAGACATTCGCACATTACACAGTAACGAAGATAAAAGAGAGCAGAGAGAGCTTTTCCAGAGTATCTCGAGCCTTTTATATCAAACGGTAAACATAAGTTACAAACTCATATAACTTCCATGGAAGGAGCTTGCTATTGGTGGAAAGATATCGTACGATAGCAAATTAAGGTGATTCCTGTTGGCGGGTAGCAGGTAATTATTAACGCACGAGACCTGAAGGCCAGGACCATTCAAATTAAAAAAGTTGTTATGAAAATTAAAATGAAATATTAGATTTAAATAACATTCTAAATGGAATTTCAGTTTTTTAAAATTTGGATCCTTTTGTGTTTGGCCTTATATTAAGCTATTTTACATTCGATAAAATTTATTGAATTTCTATGAGAAATTTGTGTTACTGTAATAATCGAATATCATAGATTTTAAAAGATTAATTGTCCTAAAACAAATTCTTTGAAAAACAATCGATAATATAAAGTAAGTTATAAAGCCTTTTTTTTTGTAGATAGATTTAAAAATATGGAGAAGTGCGCGCGCGATATGTTTCGTATATTCAGAAATTTCATTGCTCTAATAATCTAATGTGTTTCCCTTTATTTCTTCCATCTCAGAGAACTGGATAATTCCCAAAGGTACTACCTTGCATTGTAATATCTACACACTGCACAGAAGAGAAGATTTATATCCGAAGGCTGAAGTGTTCGATCCAGAAAGATTTCTACCGGAGAATTCACAGAACCGACATCCATACGCCTATATACCATTCTCCGCTGGACCACGAAATTGCATTGGTAAGTTTAAATAAAGCCTTTATCGATATCAGTGTTTCTTTTTTTAAAAAAAATTATATACACTCAAGAGCCAAAACATTATGACCACCTGTCAATAACGAGTTGGCCCACTTTTTGCGCGCAAGACAGCTTCAACCCGCCTTGGTATGGATACCGCAAGTCCTTGGTAGATGGCTGGAGGCAGATTGTACCAGATGTTTAACCAACGGTCACGCAAATCCGAGATATTGCGAATTGGTGGATATTGAACTCTGAGCTGCCGTCCCATGACATCCCAAATGTGCTCTATCGGATTAAGATCCTGTGAATTAGGCGGCCAGGACATTAACTGGAATTCAGCATCATGTTCCTGGAACCACTCCAACACAACTTTAGCCTTGTGGCACGGGGCGTTGTCCTGTTGGAACATTCCATTTCCAGATGGAAAAACAGAGGTCATATATTTACCCTGTTCTACCACAACCACGGGTCCCAGAGACGCCCAAGAGAACGTCCCCCAAAGCATAATACCGCCACCATCGGTCTGTGTATGACCTACTGTACATTGAGGGAGCAATTGTTCGCCTGGAAGACGGCGTATCCTGACACGGC
Source organism: Trichonephila clavata (assembly GCA_019973975.1). Taxonomy (NCBI): domain Eukaryota; kingdom Metazoa; phylum Arthropoda; class Arachnida; order Araneae; family Nephilidae; genus Trichonephila; species Trichonephila clavata. The sequence goes on along the minus strand of BMAO01010639.1, from coordinate 29,576 downwards.
CATCGGCATGATGAATGACAAATCGTGATTCATCTGACCGGACAACTTTCTCCCACTGATCCATGGATCAGTCGCGATGTTCCTGGGCGCCGCGCAGGCGCAGATGGCGACGACGCTCGGTCATAAAAGGCACACGAGTGGGACGTTTACTGCGTAGCCCCATATCCAACAGTGTACGCTGAACAGTGTGATCCGATACTATTCTACTTGACCCTACATTGTATTGGGCTGTCAGCTGAGCCACTGTCTGGCTCCGGTTTTGCTTCACCATGCGAGACAGTCTCCAATGGACTTTTTCTTTGATAGCGTGTGGACGTCCAACACCAGGTCGTCTACTGCTGGTTTCATCGTCATTCATCCACTTTGCATAAGCACTAACAACTGTAGATCGCGAACAACCTACGAGTCGTGTAGTTTCGGAAATACTTGTTCCGAGTCTTCGAGCTATTACAATCTGCCCTCTATCGAAGTCTCTTAGATCCGCAGCCTTTCTCATCACACACAGAAGTAAGTGAAAGAATGATTCTTCAGACTCTCCAGCAGCAGTTAAATACCACTTACACCAGATCATGTGCCTTCTACGTCATCCAGGCGAGTTCATTGCAAAATGTAGCGGTGGTCATTATGTTTTGGCTCTTGAGTGTAATTTAGCATCATGAAAATACATCAAACCTGACATGCGCATTCGTATTGGAGTTGAATGTTTTCGAAATACGCCACGTATGTTATTTCCCCTGCAGCTACATCCTTCTTGGTCATGGATGAGCATTAAGTCGATCGCGATCAACCAGTAGACCCCCAAGATATTTCGGGGTGACCACGTTTACTAACACTTTAGACACGCATACTAAAAGAAACATATTTATTGAACACGGCACAAGCTAGACTAGATAATCAGATCGATGCGACTGTATTTACATAAGCAAATGATTCGATAAATGCGAAGGCAACACATGCCCCTTCATTGGAAGTGCACGATGACGCTTAATACATTCACTGCCTCTGTAGGAGAAAAAAGCGATTTTTGCGATACCAGTTGAAAAAACAATTTCTTACACATGCTGATTGAATGTGTAAATAAAAATTGATGATCAGTTCCCGCGATAGCAAGGGATTGGTTCTTGAAACATCATTCCATCAGCAAGATTTAACTGTAGGAAATAAAAAATGTCGCATGGTGCCAAATTAGGTGAATAAGGAGGATGCCCCATCACAGTAATGTTTTTGTTGGCCAGAAACTGCTTGGCAGATAGGGTCGTGTGAGTGGGTGCATTGTCTAATTGCAACAGCCATCCATCACTTTCAATTCTGGCCTTTCTTTTCCCTAATTTTTTCACGAAGTCTCTTTAGTACTTCGATGTAGTAGTGTTGATTAACAGTCTGACCACTGATGTGAGTGGAAAACCACTCATATCACGAATTTTGGCTATATTTTGATCTGTAATCGCTTACCTTGCGCGCCCAGCAGGTTCATCCTCTTCCACGCTGATACTTTCCCTGAAAACCTCTTTCACCATTCAAACACATGCACATGAGAGAAAGTTTCATCTCCATAAGCCTCGGTTAATATTTTACGTATTTTCCATGGCTAATCTCTTGAGTTTCACAAGAAACTTGATGTTGATTATCTCGACATTTTTCCGGCAGAATGTAGTTGCACGTGTTCACTCAGTGACGCAGTACTTCCAACTGGTGTGATCGATTAAGGCGCACTTGCCACATTGGTAGAGGAGATGAGTGGGATGACATCACCAAAACAGTTGCTTCCATCTCTATTCTTTTTTCAAGCTACACACTTAATCTCGTTTTTTTCGTGCCACGACTTGTAGTTTATTATACTTGACCCATTTTAGATGAAGGTTTATTGTATTTCCAGAGCTATTAATCATTTCTCAGTTTTCCTGATAGCGTTAATTAAGCCCATATTGTTTCAAAAGAGCTGTACTGTGTACGATATTACAAGGCCTTGGATAGCAATTGTCTTTTCATCTTCTTTCAGGTCAGAAATTTGCACTGTTAGAAGAAAAAGTGGTGATAAGCAACATCCTTCGACGTTTCAAAGTGGTGTCATTGGATCCCAGCGACAGAATTCATGCGAAGATAGAATTCACTCTAAGGCCAGCTGTTCCTTTGAGACTGAAATTCAGTCCCAGATGATGCACTTGTATATGATACCATGGAGATTTTATGCTTGATATTTTATGATGAAAAATGCCGGAAATCTAATTAAAAGATTATATCTTTAAGAATTCGCTTTATGTATTAAATAATATAAAAATGTGTTGAGATAGTTCTTTTATTAACTATAAAAACATTCCCTTTTAACTTTACATCGGAACTTTATTTGATATGAGGCCTTACTCAATAGAGTTTTTAAGTATTATTTATCGATTATATATATATATTAATAGCTCTTTAATACTTTGCAATTAAGACGTGCATTTTAAATTTTTGTTATTATTGCTAATAAGTTTTTCAGTCAAGCGAAAATATAGTCCAAATGAATAAAACCATTGTAACATCGTGACTTGGTAGCGTCAAAAGTTACAGCTAAAAGAGACATTTTATTTCTAGAGCAAATAATAAATAACGATAAATTCAATATTAAAATATTAAAGAATACAGCCTTTCGCTGTGGGAAAGCTCTTGTTCAAATTTCATTTTAGGTATTCTAGCCGTATTGCCATTGAATCTGGCAATCCATATTTCACCATTCTCCAAAGTTTTTCAGTGAACAAGGTTCATCAGTTCGTCCTTGAATAGGACTGCGTCCACAAACTCAACCGAAAGTCTTCAAAAAACCCAAACCTTCAGAGGACAGTTCTTTGGTGTGAGACAAGAGATCGAGAGCCCATACCTTGGTCTTTGAGAGGCGGTTGCCCCTCCCTCCCCAAACTCAAAATTTGAAGAACAAAAAGAAATCAATTAATGGAGATCACTTCCGAGTCGAACCCTCTAAACTCCATGGGTGGGTCAATTTCACACCCCTCATCACCTCTTATTGGTGGATGTACATATTTGCACTCGGCCTCCTCACCGTAGTTCCACTCCATTGGTGCATCAGAACAATCGGCCGGCACTTTTGGTCCCCACTACAAAACGGACTCGTGTCCAACATCTGGTGGCTAAAACTTGTCTTGTCACACTTTCACTGAGTGTGTGTCTTTGTTTCTCCTTGCCGACAGTACAATCTATTCAAGTTAGCTGCGTCCCATATGTGTGAGGGGAACCCAACACAAAAGGACTATTTCTCGCAGCTTCCTTCCTTTTGAGCGTTTTGAATGACAATCGTCTGCAGGTCGGGAAAAGAGAAAGGGCGTGGCGGCTTCAAAGGCACGTGTTATGTCCTAGGCGTAAGGAAAAAACAGCCGGTGCCTTTTTTGGAGACCAATATCGCATTTTGACAGCTTGACCCTTCATTCTTTAATCTTGATACGTATGGATGGGGAAAGCTTTGCTATTGAGCAGACGTCTCATACCATGTTTTCCACAAAGCGTATGCGACTATATTAGGAACTTCTTACATGTAATTTGGAAAAACTTATAAATGCAGCCAATAGTATGAGTTAGAATTGCTTGAGATGTACAGCAAGGACAAAATGAAGTTCGCATCTAATTCAATTTTTTAAAGAAAGTACTTAAAATAAATTTGAAGGAAATATATATCAACACATAAAAAAACTAAAATTACAATAGGAACTTACAGCAATGTGGGAATTTGAATATTTAATACTTTGAAACGTAGAATGTTTATTAATTAGATTTGGTAAATGAAAATGAATTTTTGTTCTTGTTGGGAACTCTTATTCACTCTTTTCCTCAAAAATTATTATTTCTCGTAAAATTTATTATTTTTTAACGCCCCACAAAGGTTATTGTGAATGAATCTCACATTATCCAGAGTCATGGACAAGTAACAAGGAAGACATCTGAGCTGGCACATCACTCTCCAAACCAACCTTTGCAAACTTTTAGCTATTTAAATCTATGTACCTAAAAACATATTATTAAATATAATATGGATTTTAAAACTTCTAAAAGAAAATTTAAGCAAAAGAATAAGGTAATTTCATGATATAACCCATTATAGGCCCCCAAAACTCTATTCTTTAATTTTTCAAAAACAAAATACATTAATATGATAACAGGAAAAGAAAAACTGTTCTTCACAAGTTCCTATGTGCATTGGTAAAGAAACTACAGACCGTCCTTTTTTCGGAACACTGGCGAAATACGTTATCAAAATCCACAATACTATTGGTAATACAAGAAACTGTAATAAACACCATGGTAGACAAAATAAATTGAGTTTGTGATGTTTTTGCCTTCCTTTGGTGTGTGGAAAGAAACAAAACACTTGTAATGACACCAACATTATACCAATCACACACTTTTGTCGTTTTTTTGCCTTACAGTACGTGCATATCTTCTGTGTTTAAGTTGGCATGATGAAGTGATTTCCTGGATCAAGACTTATAGCTGGGCTAACTCGTCCTCCCATCAGTATGTTTCCATGAGATCCTCGACGTTCCGACGTTGATCTTGTTTTCCTTGAGAAGTATAAAAGTATTATTCTCCATGGAACATCCAAAAGCGAGAGAGTGGAATCTGGTTTATTCTAACTTAATTATGCATTTGCAATTATGATATCTGGAAAAATGCACATTGCTAGTAAAGAAAAAAGAACACTGTAATGTTCGCCTTACTTACTACTAAAAAACTGTATATCTGACTCAGTATCAGAATATTAAAAAAAGTAAACTAAACCACATAGAAGAGGAGAGTGAGTGAGTGAATATTAAAGTCGTACTGTTCAGCTATATATACAAGGGCTTTTTTGTCGATGGACCTCGTAATTTTGAACCATGTTCAAGTGACGAGGACGACATCTGGGCTGGCATCCCCTCTCCTGACTACCACACCACACCAATGGGAGGACGTTTGAGCTCTCGTCAGATTTAACGTGCATCGCTCCCCTAAACGGCGGGTCTTTAGTAACACTGGGCTAGGACATGACATGCCAGTCACGATCCGATACCTTGTCCACTAGGCTAACGCGGCCACATTCTACTCTTCACCAACGTAGGAATTTCAGTTACCGATAGATTTAATGTGCTTTTTATGTCAGTCTCTCGGGGAATCTTTAGTGGAATAAGTCTTCAAACACGCAGTTTGATTGAAACAGCCACGAGCTTTATGCTACGATCAATAGACTGCAGCGAGTTTATTACATTTGCGTTTTAAATACTTCCGATTATTTATTTTAGTTCAACATAAAGAACTTAATACCACTGATTTCGTGAATAAACTTTATACCATAGTTCAATGACGAGGTTTAATAATTATTAAGGTACCGTCATTTTTAGCACGATTTAATTCAGGTTAAAGAAGTTGTATCTGTTATTAAGAGCACTAGATGGCGACACTTGCATCCAGATTCTTATTGGAATCGATATTCAAAAGACATCAAGGTAAAAGAATCACATTGCATAGGTAAGCTAACAAGCCAGGCCTGTTAAAAGTTGCATTAATATTATTATAACTCCAACACACTGGCGTAGCTAGTTCTGAGTGAGCCAAGTATCAAAATTTCTTGCGGGTCCTTTTGAAATATGAGCGCCCTGTTAGTGGGGCTGTAGTTACTCGTATTGCAGGCCCTGTAGCTTGGGACTCCGTATTATGGATATGGCTAATGTGCCCTGCTTCAACATTAAAAATTTTAAATCTGTAAGAATTTCAGATTTTTTTAAGGAACAACATATTACATAAAAGAATTAAATAAACGCAGAAAAAATGGTGTCGTTTGAGTCAGAGGTTTACACAAAATAGTTGAATTCTATAATAATTAAAAACTAAATAAAATTTCATCTTCAAGACGTTTGCCCAAATTTAAAATCTAAAAAGAAGTAGATTAATATTTTAGAGAGTATAAATAGATATTAGCAAGAAGGGAAGGGAAAGAAGGATGAATCTGTGTGCGTTTTTGCATAAAATTGAGATCGCAGAGACTGCAATTCTAACTGAATATTCATTTGTTAATTTCAATAATTTTTATTTTCTACATCTCATATCCTTCAGGCCAAGATATAATATTACTTTGTTCGCAGAAAAATCAAATACCGTATATATAAATCACTTTTTTTCTCTCATCTTCAGGACAAGACAAATAAGTAAATAAGTACTGTCTGTGCTTAAAAGCACCAGATGGCGACACAGGCATCTAAACTCGTCGTTTCCATGCTCAGAAGTTATTGAGGTAGCAGAAATTTACCTAAGTTGCTAAGAAGCTAACAGTCCAGGCAAACGATAAAATACAGGAAATTTTTACTACCAAAGAAGTTATATTTAGTTATTTGAGGTCAAATGGCTTTGCTTAGCGATGTAAAGTAAACTCAGAGTCCAAACATTCTTAAAAATATTAATTTAATTCTTTTATTGTGTGGAATTTTAAACCATTCAAGCGTATTTTGTTTACTTGTGTGTGTTAATGTTGACAAATAAGTACTTTTTTAAAGAAAGTTTCTACAAAAAGCAAAAGTTGGTAATATCGAGGCAGATGAACTAATAAGCTGAAAACACATTATTGCATTTATCATGTGACTATGACGTCACATATTTATGAGACACATGATTGTAGTTATGATGTGACTGGCGTCACGTAAATTTAGCCCATTAAGATTTCGCTTGGATTTAATCCAACATCACTCGCGCGAAAAAAACGAACGAAAGTTCTCGCGCAGAGTATCTCATACCCAAGAATGTTGCATTCTGTGTGTTTTTATCATAAAATTTGAAAACAAAGGTGGAAAAAGGAAGAAAAGTAGGAAATACAATATGTTTATTACACTTTTCACACGTAAATTTAGTTTTTCTGTTCTTTTTATTAGGGCATTCAGTATTTTGTTTATATACTCATTTAGTCTTCGTCAGGAGTAAGTGCGATGTTTTTCACTGGATCTTCTTATTATTTTTTTTAACTTTGTAGAGGCATTGCATTCTGGTTTCTACATTCTTTACATTTTTCTGTAAATCGAAATCCAAAACACTTCAGAAATCAGCGTCTGGTTCGATGTTTAAATGGTGGTTTTTGAGGACTTAACAAAAATATTTGCTCATTTATTGCTCGCAACGTTCAACAACACAAAAAATATTGTCATAGGCTAACGATTACATTTTCTAGATATTGAATATGATGTGGTCATTTTATCAAGGACGATAATTGCTTCCTCAGTTAAATTATCCGGTTCGATTTCAGTAGTGGAATCATACTTGCTATTATACAATTCATCATTCGAATCTTCCTCATCATCCCCCGCAAAAGGACTTTCTTCATATTAAATTATTATTGCACTATATCTATAAAATACCGTATCTATTAAATTAATTAAATATCACATTTTTTCATCATAACTACAATAATACGTTATAGCACAAGAAATATTTAAAGTGTGCACATGCATTCAGAACTGTAACCACGATTCACGCGCATGGTATGGCATACTCAAAGAGGCTGTATTCAAATATATAGAGAGAGAATCCACATACATCCATCCCTCAAAGAAAACTGTCCATTTTCCAAAAAAATGTAAGAAGTTGCGTTGAAAAAGGTTAGACGGTGGGTATGACATACCCTGCACGAGAAGTGTCGGGTTAATAAGGATGATGTTCAATTTTATTATTTCTGGTACACTTTATTTATGGCAGCTTAGATTGAACAATCCAATCATGTGAATTCAAATCAAACAAAGCTATGTATTTCCCGATAAACTTCTATAAGTACGCAAGCAGACTCTTGTAAATAGAATTAAACAAGAAAGGCCTTAAATACTATTAAACTGTTATATATTGGTTGATTTTGTGTGAGTTAACGTCATTCTATAAAATTACTTAAGGCTTCGTGTTTCATAATTCAGTGCATCAGTCAGATGTACGGGTGATTCTCAAATCTTTATGACTTCTGCACCACTCCACGAGGGAATATATAAGGGCAGCTGAACCAAAAAGGAAGTAACCTACAATTTTTCCTATATGACAATCTATGAAAATTTGGATGAATGAGAGTTGTATTAACGCGTCGCACTGTAAAGCAACAAGAGGGCTATTGGCGATGGACCTCATAATTGAATCGTGTTTAAGTGACAATTACAACACCCAATCTGGTAACAAGGGACGTCTTAACACTCTTTTAGGCCCTGGGCCTAGGGTAATCTTAAGATTTTTTGAGGCCCTGAGCCCCTATGCAAAAGTAGGCCCTATCTGAGATCTTTAAGAGTAGACAGTATTTAGCATGCATTGTCAAATACTAGGGTTTGCAATCCCGAGTCATATTTTCAATCCCGGGATTACATTATCAAAATCTTGGGATTAGGATTACACTATTTATTAAAAATACTTACACATTAGCATATTTGAAACTGCATAACAAAACTGAAAATATAATTAAAAATTGGTTTAACATTAATCTTTTTGAAACAAATAAAAAAATTAATTCATCATAAAAACAAATAAAAATAAAACATAATGAAATTTAAAAACAAAATTTATTTCTTGTGTTTCTGTAAATAATCTTATAAACACACAGCTCCTCCAGCGTTTCATCGTTGGAACGGCTTCTTATTTTTGTTACAAATTGTCCTGCCTAAGTAAATGCACGTTCGGATTCTTTACTAGTAGGTGTTATCGACATTAACTAGGAGATGTTCTTTTCAGGTAGTCACCACTTCTCCCTCCATTTTCAAAAAAGAGACATTTCTTTTTTTGAATTTTTGATAACAGTGTCTCAAATCTAATAGACTGCATGGGTGCATTTTCCTCTTTGATAATTTTATTTAGTTCTTCTGCTACACTTAATGGTTTTTGTATGTAAATTGATCCAGTTATTGAATCAGAATGTGAATCAATTTCAAGTGTTACCTCATTTGAAATAGATCCAGTTGCATGAGCTGTTAGCAATGCAATGGGATTTGAAGTGTCTCAAGTCTTTCAAGCAGCTCCGCTATTAATTAATTAACGGCACTTAATTGAAGAAGGATTTGCGACAAAATCTATTCTTAAGATGTTGCTTATATTATTGTGTAAGTATTTCAGAGTGAGCCAGTTAGATAGATCTGTGCGACGTTCTCCCATACGAGAAATCAGAGCTGCATATATTTTTTTTACCAAGTGCATTTATAATTGCGCCAAAAAATTCTACGTACATAATTCATAAACATAATATAAATTTTCCCAAAATTAAATTCTTAGAAATTTTTTTTGAGAAAAAAATTTCAAAACATAATTCTGACAAAAATTAAATCTTGAGATTAGCTATTTTGATCCCGTGATTGGAAAAAACACCGGATTTTTCGGGATCTCCGGGGCTGCCAACCCTATCAAATACTCGTTCAAACGGTAATTTGAAACTAATAAATGTGCACGATTCGCAATCTCAAAAACCTAGGCACAAACCGGCTCGACCGATGGCCGCATTTCTACTTAATGAGTTGAATGATTGTTTATGGTATTAGGCCTAGGCCTAGACATGGACCGTGGACCATGGTCATCACATAATAATACAGTTATACCACTTTTACCAGTTGACATGCAGATCAGATTGAAATCCCCTGTTTTCAGGAGAATATGTCCGGGAATAAAACAGACCATTAAAATTATTCAGATCATGATCTTATTATAACAGAATCGAGAACGAAAGGAGACCCTCCACCAAGGGCGAAGCCCTGGACCCGGGCCCAGTTGGCCCATGCCTTAAGACGTCCCTGCTGGCATCCTCTCTCCAAACTACTACAGACGCAAACAGGGGAACTTTAAGTTCGATAGATTTAACGTACATCGGCCCTCCTCTACACGGCGGGTCTTCAATGGCACCAGGTCTTGACTCCGTGACAGTCCAGCCACGAGTTTGTAACTCAAACCGCTAGGCTACTGCGGCCAGAAAAAGTTTTGGTACCGCAGTAGCAGAAAAACTGGTGAAGATCTCCATGTCCGCTCAGAAATCATGGGCTCAAATTCTAAGTTCAACAAGTATTTGGGCTCCAGGTAATGATTTACTTCCCTGTAAAACTCGAAGATTTTTCTTGAACCACAATGTTAGAAAACTGCTGGCTGTAATATTCTGATTGCAGCTCAAAGTCTTTCATTTCTCTTTCTGAGTACATCAAAAATTAATTTAAATTTAAAATTATGTAATTGAATTATCTAAGATTTTTTTTCTTTTATGGTATCCTTCAGCGTATTTTGCTAATTTGTTAATTTTTGTTTTTGTAAAGTTTCATGCTTACACATACACCTGCATTTCGTTCATCCATGTTTAATTTTATTAAAAAGATAAATATAAAAAGTTAAAAATCAATAAAATATAAATAATATAATTCTGTATAAGTAATGTTTTAAATGATATCCTTCTCATTGGTTAGTTTCCTATTTATTTAGAATATTACGCTGTATGGCAGCACCAGTATTATAACACCATTTGTAAAAAATATTGTTTTTTATGTTGATGCCACTATTTGACGAACTTTTCTAGAAAAAAAAATACTAACAACTTTTCAACAAAAACATTTGAAATTTATTACTAAATATTTATATATATATTAAACTCTTCGTATGCGTGTGGCCGCTGTTAACTCTAAATGTTGCTCTGTCCCACGTAAGGATATCGTTAAAAAACTGAATTTTTCTCAGAATTTTTTTAAAAATACATGTACAAAATAAGATCTTTTTTTTTTTTTTTAAAATCTCTGAGGAAATTTTTTTTTATAATACTTGAACATCTTTTTTCCAAATTGTAAAAATTGAAATTTTTTCTAAAGTTAGTTTCGAATTCAGTTGAGAACACGTGATTGCCTGCATCACGTGACCGCCATGAATTTAGCCCATTCTCTTAATTTACTCGTGCGTTCAGTTATATAAACAAGAGATATATCTTTTAAGAAATCGAATACTGTATCATAAACCAGAGAAGACGTTAACTCAAAAAAATTAAATCGCAAGATTGAAAGCACTGTATTAGAGTTCATTACACATGCATCACTTCATTCTTCACATGTCAGATACTGGCAATGAACTTTTACATTTTGGACAAGATTATTATCAAATAATAATGGACTTGGCAGCTGAGTGCTTGTAACTTGCGATGTTCCGATCCCAATTTTACAAGAGACCCTCGAGTAGCAGGGCTGAAGCAAATTAAATCTGTCGGTATATACGTTTGCTTGGTTTGGATATAGTCGATTCTTGATAATTCGATGTTGGAGGGACAAATGAAAAACTTCGAATTATCAAGAGGGTAGGAATAAACTTCCAAAATACACGAAGAGAAATGTTTTTCTAACACATTTAAATTTGAAACTATGTAAAAAAACAACAATTGTGTGTACATATGTATAAAATTATTTTAAAGTATTTATGAAAAGTACATATTATACAGAAGTTAAAAGTCCTGCATTAAAAGAATACATTTACGTATTAAAAACAATTATTAAAAGAATACATACAGTACATAAATAATCTTTATTGTCGAATAAAAATCTGCTTAATCTGTTATCAGCTTCCTCAGACACTGTCCCCAACACCATTGGTTATTCAAGGCAGGGTCCAGTCCAGCCTAGGCCCTATTTGGTGCCGCAAGCTATAAGACACACAGATGAGTCATAAATCATTATGTCACTCCGACACAAAATACACAATCCTAAGCATTTCTTTTTCACAATTGTGGACCATCCTTTCTGAACACATGTGTAGCAAGGCCACGTGTTAAACGAAAGATATGAATGGTTGACAACAAGTGTAGACGGTCTATTGTCCACTTGAATAAGGAAAGCAATAAAAGTGTCTTTTTGCTTGAGGAACCAAGAAACACGAAGAAAGGATGGCAGACAGATGGTCATCAAAGGGGCTACGTTACAGGGGAGACAAGCAGAGACAATACAACACAAAACATGTAAGCTTCAACCTGTTTGCTAAGGGACTCTACATGATAGTGAATGTTCGAATCGAATAAGATAAAATTTCGAGTTATATTGCGTGTTGTAGTTTGGCCAGCTGCAGATTTTGTATCAAAATATTGAGTGTACGAAAACGTATTGTTTTAGTTCGAATTATCAAAAGTTTTTCTGTGGGGCTGAGCATATACTTCGAATTAGCGAGAGGCTTGTGTATATTGAGGTACCATCTCATATTAATCTCGTCATTCCACTTTGGCTCAAAATTATGAAGCGTATAGGAGTTTTTAGAAGATGTTGGTGTTGGGAAAATGTTGATAATATATTTGAAAAAAATTGGTAATACTCGTATTTACATTATAAAAATCAAAATTGGAAAAGAAATCTTCAGAATTAAAAAAGATGATTCGTTTATTTTTTAAAGTACACTATAACATGCTTTACAAATGACAAATCCAGAACTTACAAAATGCACTCTGCAATGCGAACAAAAACAAAACATTAATACATTGAGTAACAAAGAAGGGGGAAATGCGCTCAAGATAAAAACAAGCATCAAAATAAATTGCCAATACATGCCTTCTTCAGTTTCCGACCTTTGAGACTATACATCATATTATAAACAATGAATAAATAAGTGATATAAATACAGTAAAATGCTATGAATACAATATGAATAAAAAACTTGAGTACTTGTGCATTATATCGTTGACGGATTTCGCCAATGAAAAAAATCTCACATAATGTAGTCATCTTTATTATTGGGCTTGAATAGGCGCAGTAACGGTTTCCACTATTTGGTGACGTTTTTTGGATTTACGAAACTGTGTGTGTGTTCGACGGAATAATACGAAAGTACCAAAAGCAGCATATGCATTAACTTAATTGTCTCTCTAAACCTAGATAAGTTATTTCTGGAAGTATCCATTATTCGATATAACAATTGGGGTTATATGGATGAAATAAAAATTCATGATTATGTTTCTTATAATGGTGAGATATTTGTACACCTCTTAAATATACCGATATTTTTTTTGGATATTTAAATAATTTAAGAAATTGAACTAATTTAGCATCTTCTGAAGCTATTGTTAATTTTCTCTGAGGGCTCTGCAGATTACAGCTATACTTATTCTTGTGCGTTTCTACCATTTATAAATACTTCTTTCACCAATGTTCATTTTTTTAGGAAACAAATTTCACATAATAATACTTTGTATAAATGAACTGCTTGAATATAAACAAGAAATGCAAATATGACATCAGAAAACATTAAGATTTTACACCAAGATGATCAAGCAAAAAATTAATACTAATATGTCTCGGTTATATTATAATGTTGTTGATAACTGAATTAGAATTTTGCAAATTATTTTTTAAAAACTTTCACGTAATAGATCAAATAAATAAGTTAAGTTACTTTTTCCGATTGTCCTTTCCTTTTTCGTAAACACTAAAATATCTTACAAATACCTTTGACAATCCAATATGTTATCTTGGAGTGTATTTTAACAAAAAAAGATTTAAATGGGAAATTAAACTAAAATAGGGGGAAACAAGAATATTTTTATGTTAAAAAAAGAAATATACTTATTGTTCGAATAATTCATATTAAAATCTTATTTTGCATATCACATAAAATAATAATTCGTCAAGTATTTTGATTCCTAGATGAATAATTTATTCACAAAGTCTATAACATCCTATTTATTCTGCTAGACTTTTTTCCCCTGAAGATGTCTTTTGTAGACATTGTAGAATACTTGGAGCTTGCTGATATAATTTCTTCTAATTTTGCTTATTATTCCAGCTTGGAATTCTAGAGTCAAATAAAATGAGCTTAGTGTCCGTTATTTTCCATGCCTTTAATTTTGTGTGGCTGGTACTATCCTGCCATTTACAGGCATGGTCTCGACCAAGAGTAGACAGGAGCCATTCACTGATTGCCCTTTAATAAAAAAAGAAAATGGAGTTATATATATATATAATACTCTGTTGTGAATGTAAGCAAATGTAATTTTAGCTATCACATTTGTACTCATAGAATTTAAGAAGTTCCAAGTAAAAGTCATTGAATTTTAAAATCCAGACTATTATATTAATACTGAACTCAGAAATTTTTTTCTAACTTCAGAAAGTATTCTTTAATATTTCGTGAAAATCCATAAAACAGAGAGATTATTAAAGTGTATATTAAAACATTTCCAAAAATTTGAAAAAATAAGAGTAAACGGGATTTTTTTTTAAAAAAAATTATCATTATCGAATAATATTACATTCTAATACACGAAATTGCATACATTTAAAAGGGATAGTTAATGTTATATTCATGAATTTATATCAGGAGTTAATGGGTTTCTGAAGAATATTTTTAGTTTTTAAACATATTGTTAAGAAATTGTGAGATTTCTGGAAATAATCAATCAAAAGAAAAACTTGATTAAATAAATCAATTTATTTTTTTAAAATAAATATGCATTTTTGCATGTCTTTTTTGCATAGTTTCTTCTTTTTTTTAAGTTGAAACGCTGCATTAATTATATAAGTTTTAAAGTATTGATAAAAATTATTTAAAAATAGAGTAAAATACATTTAACGCGAAAATATTTAAGATTAAATATCGGTTAACACGAAATGATACAACGGTCCCAACAAACTACTATATGTACTTTCATATATTTTTTATTTCTTAACACGAAACGAAAATCGCTTGACGCGAAAAGATTTCCCTTCTGGGAAGGTACAAAATACAGAAAACCTCAGCCTATCTAAGCTACTTTTACCCGCCTCCCCTACAAATACCAATTAAAAACATCTAATCTCTCATCAGTTTGCTTTGAAATTCGGTGACGAGTACATTGAAGTGTGAGTAAAAATCAGTAAATTTAACTCGCGTATTTTTTTTCAAATTATAAAAGAATTTTTTTCGAGCATAATGGCAAAGAGCTCATAGGAAAAGCAAATTTCTTTTACGCTTAAAATGAACATGTAGTTTCTTAAGCGGTTGATCAAAAACAGAAGATGAAATAAAATTCTAAAGATTTTGGTATCGCTATATATATAATTTTTTTTTTCAATTTCATTAAGTTATTGTGAACGCTTTTGTTTCATTGATTTGTTTTAAATGCATGCATATACACTATCTGGCCAAAAGTATGTGGACACCCAGTGGTATGTACTTAGAGCGTCTTGAGGCACATAATATGATGTTGGTCCCCCCTTTTGCATGGATGACAGCCTGCACACGTTTGGGAAGACTTTCCACCAATTTTTGATAGGTGATCATAGGAATTGCCTTCCAGGCGTCCATCCCAGCTGAAGTGAGTGCTTGCAGTGAGGATGGTTGATTTGGCTGTCTACGTAATCTGTACTCTAATTCGTACCAAAGGTGTTCTATGGGATTTAGATCGGGGCTCTGAGAAGGCCAGTCCAGTTTTTGAACAACCATTTCGTCAAACCACGTCTGTGCAAGTCTCGATGTGTGAATGGAGCAGTTATCCTGCTGGAAGAGAAATGGGCCTTCCCCGAAATATTGCCATAGAGTTGGGAATGCAGCATTGTCCAGAATGTCCACATACATCTCAGAGTTCATGTTTCCAATCACAGGAACTAACGGACCCAGGCCAAACCACGAGAAACACCCCCACATCATTATGCTTCCACCACCAAACTTAACAGTCGGCACAATGCAAGTCACTAAAGAAATGTTCGTCGGGCATCCGCCATACCCAGACGCGTCCATCCGACTGCCAGACTGTAAAGCGAGATTCATCACTCCAAAGAACAGTTTTCCACATGTCCACAGTCCAATGACGGTGAGCTCTACACCATTGCAATCGATGCTTCACATTCTGTGGAGTGATGTTTGGCTTGTGAGCGGCTGCACGACTGCGGAATCCCAAGTTTTTTAACTCTCGACGGATAGTCCTGTTGCTAACCCTAATTCCTATTGAACTTTGGAACTCCTGAGAAATTTCCACCAACGAGGACTTGCGGTTTTGTTTCAATACTTTGGCTGCGTTCACCAAGTATTTTCGGCCTACCGGTTCGTTGTTCTGCCGTTTCACTGCCTCGACGTTTTCACTTCACAATTACATCACTCACAGTCGATTTAGGCTTCTGTAGAATGCCCGCAATCTCACAAACTAATTTCCCACAAAGGTGGCATCCCACTATACTGCCAGGATCAAACTCACTAAGCTCCTTTGACTTACTCATTGCCTCACAAACGCATAAATACAATCTGACAAACCACTATCAACACTTTTATAGCTTTCAATTACGTATCAAATTGCGTCACTCGCCAGAACCACTTTGTTAAGGGGTGTCCGAATACTTTTGGCCAGATAGTGTATACATATGTATGTAAATAAAATGTACTTTAATAAACTTATAATTTTGTTGAACATATATGGTTTTTTTTTTTTTTGCAATATCCTTTTGCAACACGAAACTCTTTTGGCATGAAAAAATATTTCAGTCCCTCTCAGTTTCGTGTTAAACTATTTTCACTGTATTAGATAATTGATTTTAATGTGTGGTTTAAAATGAAGAAAATGGATTATACTTAATAGCTTTAAATAAGGAATAACGTTTCCAAAATTCCATCGTAAACACAATAAGTTGTTCTATTACTTAAAAGTTATTTCTAAACACACAAGTTAGATGATTTTTTTAAAAATGTCCCAATGAAAATGATTTTCTTTTTCAAGAACTTTACTCAAAACATACTTAATATTTAAGCTGTAAAACAAAAACAAAAACCGAATTTCTATTTTAATCTTTATTTGAAAGTGAGTAAATAACTCTGAAAGTTTATTTTACACTCCTCAAAAGAGAAACTACAACACTAAAAAGGAAATGAACGTAGTCACGTGAAAATAACAGAAATAGCGGAGCCAATCTCATATGCAAATCATTAAGTGAGTGAGTGAGTGGTTGTAGAGTTTTATGGCGCAAGAGCCAATTTTGGATATACTGCGCCACACATTTGTTAAAATCTTAAAATCTTAAACATGCATATGAATATAAAATACATGCACATATATTTTATATCCATGCGTGTGTGCATATGTATAAAGTTCAAATTAAAACACTGTTTAAAATGATAAGTCAAATTAAATATAAAAACCCAAATTTATAGATAAAGGCAAACAAATTTTGGTGAGGTTTTTCACCCACTAATTCAGATAAGGTTAAATGAGATGAATGAAAAAAAGTGATGCGATGATGATTAAAAACGGAACAATCTACCAAAATGTGGCGAACACTGTACGAGACCTTAGATGAAGGACATTCAGGAGTATCTTATCCCAATATTAAATGTCTGTGTGTAAAACGAGTATGAGCAATGCGATGCAAAGAGATAAGCTACAATATACGTTACAGAATTATTTATTTAGCACTTAATGGACCCCTTCCCGGCATGGACAGCTTTACAGGCCTCCACATGGCAAGGCATTCTGTATGACTTTATTGATGATATACTAGATAATTAACGGTATAGTGCCGGGGAGGGCACTTACAAATATGGTTAATCCGTAAGCAGAACGACTTGGGTAGCGTACTATATATAAGCCCGATGTAAAATGGTGAGTAATGTGCACCAGGAATGTTGCACCAACATGATAGGGGGCCATGGAAACCTAGTGTTCAGGGTCACGGACTCGAGGCCGGCGGGTCATCAGTTCAAGCCTTAGTGCCCATTGAAGACCCGCCGTGTAAAAAGGTTGATGCACCTGAAATATATCGAGGCTCAATGTCCTTCCTTTGGCATATTATGGAAGTGGAGAGGGAATTCCAGTTCAGGTGTCTTCCTCTTCACTTGACCATGATTCAAAATACGAGGTCTGTTTTCAAGTTGTTTTCTTTTGCAAGACTTCATTCACTATAACTATTTTCCTCTCCCGTCACGTAAGCTTTTGTAAGCGTTTAGTGTGGTGACTTCCCTCCATATGACCCTTTTTTAAACTTCTCTTCTTTTTCTTACTTTCTTTCAAGTGGTTATTTAAAATTTCCTTTCAATAATCGCACGCATTTATTTAAGAGGTAACGAGTAACGGACTTGGAAAATAATTTTCTCTTTAATCCTTTCTATTAAAGAAATTAATCACTTCTCTCCTCGTTCCGTCGAGATGCGGCAGCCGGTTGAAAGACGGGCTTGGTTGTCATGAAGATATGACGTCATTTTCTCTTCGCTCTCCATCGAAAGCTAAATCCGAATTAAATCAAGGGGAGAGTGGTTTCCCACTCAACCCCTCCACCAACTTTGCTGCGCTGCACTCAATGTGGACTTCTATCTATTTTTATGCAACTTCAACAAATTACTCGTTTTCAACTAATTCTGAGTGGATAATAGAACTTTTTCTAAGATTCCACCTAAATGTATAACCGTTACTGTTACCGTTTGTCACCAATTGCTCACGTGTTGCTTATAGATGAACATAAATTAGCACTCATACACTCACTGACCCAGAAACCTAAATTACGAGGTGACTCGAGACTATATCTTTGTATACTGCAATATTGGTTGGAATTTGAAACCATATACGGGGAGTAATGAATGGCGCAACTGCTGGCTTTTTACATTTAGAAACCGGACATAATTGATTGTATGCACTCGCAAATTTAATAGTTTGGATATGTTTTCCCCGACTACCTATCCCAGAATTAAAATTTATTTATGTCTATGTTTTTTCATAGAGCAGAAACTTTATTTTTAAGAAAAGCCACTCTAGAATTGTGATTTTTTTTGTTTGCTGAATATTTAACAATTTTATCCGAACATTACATAAAAATGAGCATTTCTGATAAAACTTTTGTCACAATAAATAAAGTGTTCATATTTACAACTTACTTTGAAGAGCACACCTCTCTGCCACCTTTTTCCGATGTCTTGGTTTCATGAAACAATGATGAAAAAGCAAATACAAAACGGACATGACAAGGCAGAATACAGACATTGCTCTGTAGGATAAACTCATAGAATATTTTTCGGCCACAAAACCCACAATTGAACATCCCAATATGCGACCTGTAATAAAAATGAGAGATTTTTTTTTGGAGTTCAAAACATTTTATCAATCATGAGATAGAATTTCTCTAGTAGTTTAATTTGTGAGTATGTATATTTATTATAAAGTACCTATCCACATACCTTTATATTATTGGAGTTAGTTAAGATAAAAATGTTCCAATATGTGAAAAATGTGTTATATATTTTGAGATCCTTATTCAGTTTCTTTGAAATTCTAATTTTTCATGTCTTACCTATACCAAAGTGAGTCATTCCCAAGATATAGTGCATGGCTATTCGTTTTCCCTTGCTGCTGTCGTGTTCAACCGCTGCCACCAGAGCTAGCCACAAGAGAGGGATGGTGAAGGCTTTCATGGTCTCGAAGGGGGTTGACCACCACCAGAATCGCCACTCGTCAGTGAAGGACAGTCCGGCCAAATGTAGAGAATGGAAAGCGAACGCCGTAGAAATTAGATTGGATTCACCAATGTTCTGTATGAGGTTCTTAGACACCCACAAGAAGGGTATGGCAAATAAGAAAACTGTTGATTGCGATGCCCCCAGCATCAGATGGGTGAAATGGATGTCCTGGTACAACAAAGGATCAAATACCTGAAAGTTTTGAAAATGAATAGTTAACAAACAATTTATGCAAAAAGAGCATTTAATATTTTCAATAAAGGAATAAGGGAGTATTGATATGGTAAATTTGTAATGGTATAATTTGATATGGTATAATTTGTAAACTTTATGATCACAATATCGAGATATTTAAAATTGACTTTGAAACAAACTACTGAATAATCAACTGAATGACCAAAAGTAGCATGGAAGTAATCAACACCTCCCAAAATCTCATTATATCGTAAGTGGGAAAATAGTTTCTCATCACATTTAAACATTAACTAAGGTGATAGGAAATATTCATTCCTCGGCCTTATAAAAGGTTAAGCAAACAGAGAAATGTCCCAAAAATGTGTTAAATTTCCTCCCATAATTTTTTTTTAAAAAAAAGGTTCAGTAATTTGTGGATATTGTTTTATAATGAGCTCCAACCATATGTACTTAATTAACATGTAAAAAATTAAGCTCATTTAAAAATAGTCGCTTGATCACAATAATGCGAGACAAAAACTCGAATTTCAGAGTTGGATGGAGTCAAATTTCATGGTACATTGGAGATATGCAAGTGAAAGAATTTTCTCATCATTCATCATCCTTCAAGATGACAAGGCAAGGTTTGTGACACCAGGTGTTTCTGTTTCTCCTTGATAAAGCAGTGACCCGTGTGTCAGGCATGTTTTATATTGGCTTTCTTTGAATTTTTCCAACAATTACATATTTTGTTGGTTGAAACTAAAATAAATGTTAGAAAAAATATCTTTCATTAAAATTGTTTGTCATAGGCAAAACATTATTTGCATTAGACAATTTTTATGTTTGGATTTCGATGCAGTTTTATATTCCATGCGATTGAGAGACATGATTTTAAGGCTGATTACATTTGTATTTAATAAATGTAAAAAACGAATTATGCTATGTCCACCGACGTTTTAAGACTTGGGCCTATTGGATCCGGGCCCAAGATCTCGGTTTCGATTGGGGCCCCGTCTCCTTCTCAATTCGATCATGATCCGACTAATTTTAACCGTCAAATTTTACTCCCAGGCATGTTTTACGAAAGACTGGTTATTTCAAACTATATGCCAATTAGCAATAGTGGCATGACTCTAGTATTTGTCTTGTCTGTCGTCCGTGTTTAAGTTTAGACCTGCGACCATATACCGACATTTAGGTGAAAAGTGGCAGTTGGTCGAGTTGGTTTGTGCCCAGGTTTGTGAGATTATCAGTCACTCATATTTATTTGTTATATGTTACCGTTTGTACAAATATTTGATAACACATATGCTATACACTGTCTATTTAAAAGGGTTGCTTGGGATCCCCTTTAAATAGATAGTTGCGGCACATTGACCCACGGCCTTTTTGATTATGAAATTAGTGTTGCACGAGGGAAATTTTTTAAATTTTTATTAAACCCATTTATTTTTTATATCATAACAAATAACAGTTTACTCATATTCATATTAAGATGTTGATAATGCATATTTATAATTTTTGATAGAATTTATAATAGAACTAAAGAAGCCGCGGGATATTCTAATGATTATGGTCACGAACTCGTAGCCGGCGCGCCATGAGTTTCAGCTTCATTGCAATTAAAGTCCTAAAGTGTAGAGAAGAAGATTAATATTAAATCTATTGAAGCTCACACTCCTACAGTTGATATGGTGTAGTAGTTTGGTGAGGGGAGGATCAGCCAGGGACGTCTTAGGGGCCTGAATTCCTATATAAAAGTAGGCCCTGGGTCCTTACACAAATATAAGCCCCATCTATGATCCTTAAAAGTAGACGGTACATCGCATACGTTGTCAGAAACTCGTATAAACAATATCCCAAAACAAATAAATATGCAAGACTTACAATCTCACAAACAAACTCGACCGACGACCACATTTTAGCTGAATGAGTAATGGTGATGTATGGTGGTAGGCCTAGGCCTATACATGGACGATGGTCATCACATGTAACCAGTTGACACATTGTCCGAAATTCCCAGTTTTTTGGAGAATACAAGCGGAAAAAACATTTCACTGTTAAAATTATTCGAATCATGATCTTATTGAGGCTGAGCTGAAAACGAGATGACGCCCTGGACTCGGGTCCAGTTGGTCCATGCCTTAAGACGTCTCTGGGGTCAGATGGAGGGGGGAACACCAGCTCTGGTGTCGTCCTCATCACTTGACTGAGGTTTAAAATTATGACGTTCGTCTCCAGTAGCCCTCGTGTTGCTTTATAGTGCGGCATTAATAAGCACTCATTATTGAATACTATTTTTCTTACTGTTGTTTCCAAAATTCTGATCAATTAATAAGTAATTTTACTCTTATGACTAGATTATGTGTTATTACAAAAATGTCCCAAATTCAAAAATCATTTCTCAAATGTTTTCAAATAAAACAACATTTTGTAAAATATATTGCATTTCTAAGCGATATGTTTTGATGAACACAAACCACTCCTTGAAATATTTCTAAGGGCGATGTCTCTTTTTGTGACCTTAACCTCTAAAAGTACTATCTGAATAAGTCATCTGTTCTGACAAAGAGCACATTATTATGCTGTCCAGAGAATTTCGAGCATGGAATAAATATTCTTTTGAATTCCAGTGTCTAAATTACCATCTCATTTACCAGGTGTCAATCTCAGCACATTTCATAGCTGCGCACCTGTGTTTCCAACCCATAACACTGAACAGAAGCGAGGATAGAAATTTATCATAGCCGTGTACTCTGTACATAACTTCATATAGAAATAAATATTATAGCTGGTTTCTCCACCCTAAGATTACCCTCCCTTTTGCACATACTCTTCAAAACAAGCTCTTAGGAAATTATTCATTAAATTCTAAAACTTTAATATCCACAATTTGAATAATAATCGAATATTAATTCAGTTAACTAAATATTAATACTAACTGAGAATTATTTCATTAATCTTTCAAAACACATGCTTAGTTATTCTAATAATGGAGGAAAATAAAAATTACTTCGACAAGCTTTTATATACTCATGATTTTATTTATCAAATAAAATGGAGCGCGTGTGTTTAGGGGTGATTACATATCGTAATTTTCTTAAATATGTTGAAGATTAATTAATTACTTTAAAATTCCTCCTTCTCATAACAATGAATGCTTTTCTCAATATTGTGTGGGGCTGCTAATCCTAGTGGTTATGGTTATGAACTCATGGCCGATGAGTCACGAGTTCGAGATCTAGTGCCACTGAAGAAGGGCTGATGCACGTTAAACCTGCCGAGGCTCAAAAATATTCCCGTTGATGTTGTAGCCTGGAGAGGGAGGTGCCAGATCAGACGTCACCCTCGTCCCTTGACCGAGGATCCTAATTTTTCTTAAGATATGTATTGCATCGACTGATTTTTACGCTAATATTCTAATTTCAAGAACGGTATATAGTAATTTGATGTACAGTAATACCTCGACTTATGCTACCCCGACTTACGCGAATCCGGATTTACTTGATTTTCAAATCTCGTCGATCTTTTTTTCCCCTCATTATAATTCAGACTGAATCAATGACAGTGCCTGATTAGATTAATAATGTAAATGAAGAAGTTGTCTATCTTGCCAGGCAAATAAATGTAGACAGTGGAGAGTGATGAAGTTCAAGAATTGCTGGATTTCCTCAATCAGGAGCTGGCAATTGATGAGCTCATAGAAATACATGAACAGGATCAAGACACTGAAGAACTTGAGTCTAAAAATCCAGTTACATTAAAAGATTGAGTGACGTTTAGATGTTTGACAAAAGGTCTCAAGTTAATTGAAAAAGGGTTACGAATTTCAGAAAATGCGGACTCTAAATAAGAGCAATTTTTTCCAACAAAACGAGGAATACAAAAAATTATTAGCATGCTAAGAGAAAATTTTATGGGACAGAAACAAATTTTTTGAGCCGTCAGATTACTTTGTAAGATTTTATGAAAACTTCTACACATAAAAATAACTTTGGTTTGCGACTTTTGTATTTGTGTTATCTGAGATTTTATTAAGCATTTTTTTCTAGTTATAATTTTCTTTTGTCTCCAGTCCTGACTTAGAATAATTTTTATGTATTTATATGCGATATTATACCCCCGACTTACGGACTTATCACTCAGTCCCACCTATCGCGCAAGTTCGGGGTATCGATATATGTGTCATATAGAAGGTTAGTTTTAAAACAGCTCGTTTTCCTTTAAGGTATTCATCCGGCTACCCTAAAATTGTGAATTTTGCCACAAATTGATAATTTTTTATGGTTTTATTTTATAAACTATCTTATTATCTTTATAAAAATACCAAGTTTATTATATTCCGTTCACTAGAACCAAAACTTCAAGTGTTCAGTAAAAGCAGATGCCATTACTTTAAGGAAAATGTCATACTTTAATACGCGTTTTACTCGAAATGTGTTTTTTAAATGCTCAAACGGGGCCAGCAATTGCTCAAAAAGTTTTGAAATTAATTAACTGAAATTTTTTGTGTATGTTCTGTATAATAGTAGAAGTGTTTTACTCTTCAGATTTATCAATCACTGTTTAATTACAAAATTTATTGACCCTTTTGTGAATATAATCACCTTTTTTAAGCAATTTCATATAATAACTAAGATAAAGTGCTCTAGTTATTGTAAAAATTAAAATATTTCTTATCGCATTTGAAAATTGAATAACATAGCAGCACATTAGAATTCAAAAATTGAAAATTTGTTCATAAACTTTTGGTACAGAATGGGCCGCGTCTATGCTATTTTTTGTAAATTTATATCCCCTTTTCCCATTTTAGTAATAATGATTTCTTTTTCTATTCTTAATGTTGGCAAATTTTTCTTAAAATGTACTAAGCAAATCTAAAAACAACAACAGAAATTTTTTTTTGTCGCAAGTAGTCGGTTACCTTAAATTAATTATCCATAGAACTAAAAGTATTCTTAAAAATAAGCAAAATGAATTTAGATCAATTGGCAATCCTACCTGAGAAACACTCCAAGCTGTCCCCAAAAATGTGGTAACGATTGATACAACAACAAACTCCAATGTTATTTCGAATTTTCGACTTGGATCTTCGTCATAATTCCGGATAGAGTAATCGCTGGAGAGATCGTATCGAAACGTATTCCCTCCTACTGGCAAAGGGAGAGCATAGATGAGAATGCAAGCAATGAGTTCGCAGGCAGCGAATATGAAATAAGCTGGGGAATAATCTGGCGAGTCGGCTACTTCAGAGAAGTAATCCACCAAAGAACCAACAATGGGAGGGAAAATCACCAGGGCTATGGCAGGTACCATGCGACTTCTTCCGTACGCACCGCGGTTGTAAGGACCATCTGCAACAAACGTAGAAAAAATATACTTTTTTCTCCAATAAAGTTATTGCTTATTTATTTTATGTGGATATTAAAAATTCCTAAATATAACTTCTCATAGAAGTTTCAAAATAGAAATTAGTCAATTTAATTATGAAATATAATTCCATACATAAAACTTTTATTATATTTGCATTGAATTAAATATAAATAACGGTAAACATTGGCCTTGGTTTCAGTGGACCATTCATAGGCGGGCACCAAAGGCATATCCTTTCTCATTGGTTTATTTTTAACGAGCATGGTGGGATGGACTAACATATTTGGGAAACTTGACGAAAGATTGTTTTATTCTCGCCATAATATTTTAATTCATAAGCTTCTTAATACTTTATTCTTTTGCTAAGCTATTGTTCTATGGTGTATTTTTTTCAACGATATAAGTTTCGTTTTTTTTAAATATTTTGACGGCTCTTAATATTTGATTAGTATAATACCTTCATTTATATTCTTTTAGAATTTACTTGGCGAGGTATAGACAAGATTGAATCTTATGCCATTAAATCTCAAAATTTCATGTATGTAAAAAGTTTCTTAGAAAATTCTCTTGAGTTTTCAAGACAGTAGTAAATTAAAGAAACAAAAGGTGAGAATGTTAATGATCTCTGAGTCAATAATTTCCTTAAAATGTTCGAATTTATTAAATTTGTTTCGTATTGTAAATATATTTAGTTTTATTTAAATTTCTTTGTTTTGAACTAATATTTAATTGACTATATTTAAATTTTACACCTGTTACAGACATTGCTTAGGTTGAAAATTCTCTTTCATATTATTATCGTCTGCTTTAATTCAGTAAGTTATACAACTTTAATTTATATGATTACTTGATTTATATACTGATGTAGAATCGTTTGGTATTTAAAGTTATGTTGCTAAAGTTGGCCACGTAATTATTCTAAATATGTTTATTTTCAGTTGGAGAAATAAATTTTAATGCATATTTGACGGTAGTTGAATTTAATATGTAATTAATTTTTGTATATTTTCAAGATTTTATCATTCATCTGGAGATCTGTTTGATCATTTGATATTTGTTAGAATAAAAGGCTTACATATGTAATAGACTATGATTTAATTTTGCGAAAAATAGCACAGTCACAAAGCACATTACTTAAATTTCAGTTTGAAAGGTTGGTATATAAAATGTGAAGAATCGTAGATTTAGATTATTTTTTCGATTATTACTTGCCTCAAAAATAAAATTTTTAAATTAATATGTTTGGAAGAGTATTATTTTTACTTCCAGGAATTATTTGGTTTGAAAAAATGTGTGAACTTTATTATTTATAAATAATTTTTTTCTTCTGGAAAATTCCTCGATAGAATGCATAACTTGTCCCTCATCTCTGTCTTACTCAAATGTTTTTTTTTATCAACAAACATGCGAGTAATAGGAAAAAGAATGTTTTAGATATGAAGATGTGTTTTGGCTTTTCGTTATTGAATTATTTTCTAATATAACATTTATAGCCCAATCGAATAAAACTAACACGAGCAAAAATATACGTAAGCATAATCGTGACAAAAATGATACATTTCGTGGCAAAATCGCATTTTCGCCTCTATACTCTCTCTCTCTCTCTTGAAATAGCATTAAAAATTTTTCCTCTAGACGTCTTTCAAACAGGATATTTTTAGGTGCATTTACTTTATGGAAAAAAACCAAGATATATCGAAAGAAATAAATATTTTAAAAACATTATATTATTTATTTCAATGCATTTCGTGCAGAATAAGTTTGAAAATTTTTATTTATGAAGTGCCAAAATAAAAATAGATCCAAGTACAAAAGGAATTCCTCGAGAGAGTGAGAGTTATATTAACGGCACACTATAAAACAACACAAGGGTTATTGTTATTGGTGACGGACGTCATAATTTTGAACCTCCATCGAAGGAATTCCTCGAAGCCATTTCAGTTTAATTAGATATAAATTAAAAATAAATTATGCACACACACACATATGTATCACATATTTGGAAATTTCTGGATGCCAAAGACATTCTTAAGGTAGATTAAAATCCGAAGTGTTTTTGGTAACACGTAAAATTGTATTTGTATGAGTGATTATGCTCGTATAATGTTCAAATTTGAGAAAAACATTACCTCCAAGCCTTTTAAATCAGTTTCGAAATCATCAAAAACCAACCGCGATTAATTTTCATAAGTTACCACATTCTTTACACTATTTTGAATTATAATTAATTTTAATACCATTCAATATTTTCCCCTTAAGACCAAAATTGTAAAATTCCTGGAAATCTGTATGAGAGTCTTTTTTTATATTTATCATATACAAGCTAAAAAGAAATTTAACGGAACTGTAATTATTAAATATGTCTAGCTATAATTTCAGAGAAAAATACCGCAAGATATGAAATTGACAGAAATGAAAAATTTTCTTTACTTAATACTTGAGAACTTTTCTCAGTAGATTAAATATAACTAAAATTAATACATTTATGTATAAAATGATTGAAAAATAGAACTTGCGTCGGCCGGGAGTCGAACCCGGGTCAACTGCTTGGAAGGCAGCTATGCTAACCGTTATACCACCGACGCTTCGAAAGATGGTCAGTGATTTACTCTGAGTAAACATAAGAATGAGGTCGTGTTTTTCTCTTTCTTCATACTCAGATGATGTTAAATCTTCGATAACTCCGATTCCCCTTTTAAAAAAAACGACACACACTTGTTTTCGCCTTTAAGTTGTGAATCAAGAAAAGAAAAAACTTTCTGGGGCTGATCTAACGTACGTCAGATCGTTCGAAGGTAAGAAACGACAACAGCAACAGAAGAAACTGGTTACCGATTGGCCCATTGTGCATTAATTACTGGAAAATCGCTTTTACTCGAGTCCTGGTTCTATTAAAAATCATTAAATAATAGGATTTTCTGTGCGTCTCTGAATTGCTTTCGATGATCTCAAGTCTCTTTAGATTTCAACACTAACCTTGATTTTTTATTAAATTCCGTCAATTCTAGCTCACTGAATACTTTTAAGGCAAACATTATGAAATAAAATGAAAGCAATGGCAAAATGAATGCGCAAAATTAATGTGGATGATAACTAATTTTCTAACTCTACCTTTTTTTTTTACTAGACAAGGGTTTCACATGCATTTTAATTCAAATATTTTAATATTTTTTGAACAAAATTAGGACATACCGATTATCGAATATTATAGTTAATTCAAATAATAAAAACAAACCTTTATACTTGTGCTAATTTTTAAATATATTTCTCATATATCTATCTATTTATTAATTTACCATCATCATCCATTGCCCTACAGCCTAGGATGGACCACTGCTTTCTGAATCACTTTGCCAACCATCTCCACTGACAAATAAACACTTTCAAATCTTAGTTTTAAAGATCAAACACACACACACAATTCTCTGACTGCATCTCTTCCCATCGAAGTCTAGGTCTTTCTCATTCTAGTTCTACATCGCCAAGCCGAAAATATTGGTCTTTCGTACAGATAACATTCAAAGTAGATTTGGGCGTAAATTTGTGAAATTGTTCGTAGCGCCTTTTTATTTGTTACGAGTATTTGCAGTGGCGATTTAAACTCATTTCGAGCCCTGGGTGCAGAACATCTACAGGCCTGTTTTGGACTGGCGGATGGAAATTTATATAACCAGAAAATCTGGTTAAATCCAGCTTATCCGGGCCCCGGGCGCCCTCCCCAAGCGTTCAATGGATAAACCGGCCCTGAGTATTTGACTACGTATGCTATAAGTACTCTCTACATAAAATAACCACAGTTAGAGCCTACTTTTGTATAGGGACCAGCAGTGCCTATTTAAGCTTATTTCGGGCCCTGTGCGCACAAGATTTGCGAGCCCTTTTACACTGGTGGATCGAAATTTATCACCAGAAAATCTGGTTAAGTCCAGCTTATCCTGGCCTTTTCACGCCCCTGGGTGCCCGCTCCATGCGCCCAATGGATAAACCAGCACTGGGGACCAGGGTCTCAAATACTCTTGTCACTAGTCTTTGGTGGAACGTTGACTCAACCTTGTCATTCTTGAAGATCTCGAATCGTTCTGAGAAAGCAACAAAACTAGCAATTATAAGCCTTAAATCCTATAAATGACCGCAGTGTCTCAGAAGCACAATCATTCAAACATGATTATAACATTTATTAAAATACCAAATAATAAGAAAATTAAAACTAATTTAGTAGGTTGTGAATGTTTGCACTTACTTTGTATTGTGCGAAGAGTTATTCCTTCCAGAAGACAAAAAGCACAAAGAAAAAACGCATCCGCCGCAGCCCTCAATCCCAAACACGCCCAGAATGCCATGTTCAAGTCTCCCGCGATGTCAAAGCAAGGAGACTTTTCACCGTTTTCAGTCTGCAAGGATAGCACGCATTTGATGCTTATCACGTCGTCCGCCAGTGATTTCTGACAGGTCACTGCGTCGTGATTTCTGCCGTTGATTTTGATCACTGTGCCACTGGTTGCGGGTACGTAGTTGCATATATTCAGGGATGGCATTGCAGAATTCACTTCTGTGAATGAAAATTCCTTGGGTGACACGTTCCTGTACTCTGTGAACTGCCAGCTGCTCAAATCAGAGTGAAATTCTAGGGTAGGATTCTCCCGAACTTGTGG
>BMAO01010638.1:0-23853 GCA_019973975.1 Trichonephila clavata | reverse complement strand
GAAAAACGCGCTAAAAAACAGATATGTGATGCTTTACAATCAAAGTAACATTAGACAAATTTTCTTTAGGCTACTGAAGCAATTAAAATATACAAATGGAACTTTTAACAAAATCTTTATTTAGAAATGAGTCACAGTATCGTAGAAAGAAAACGAATGAGTCAAGTAATTAAAAAGCTATACTTGAAATTTTAATAATACTTCAGCTATTTAAGTCTGAATGCTTTAATTTATATGATGCTTAATCTTTGTATCAAATATTTTTCATCACTATCACGGCAGAAAATAATTAATCATAAAACAAACACAAAAAGAGAATCTGTTTGGTAAAGAGATTGCAAATGCACTGTTTTATGATGTCACACAGTCATCCTCATAAATTATTTATTAGGATGCATGATTTGCAATCTATAAATAGATGTGTCACGCTAATTGGAAAACGGTAAAGAGAGAGAGAGAGAGAGAGAACTACAAATAAAAAAACTAATAAATAAGAAATGATTTTTATTGATAAAATGATATTTGCATGTTCCAAAGAAAACTGTCAAATAATGCCTTATTCAAAAGTTGGTGTTGAAAGGAAATTCTAAAATTTTTAATTTTAAAATGAATTCTACGTAAAAATGGTTTTCAAAAATATTATTCTTTTGCTGAAAATTTCTGTATACGAATAAATTTATTTCATTTTATAATCAAATTAATTTAATTTAGAATAACTTACATTAATTAATTACATATTTTTTCTCTCTCTAAAATTGCCAAAGAGCAGAGAAGATTCAGTATTTACCTGAAACGTGTAAAAAGTGTAAATGTTCGGTGTATGTGAGTGTCCTATGTCTTTGTATGTAAATAAATCATTATAACATCATTCAAGTTTCATCAATTGACAAGGCTGGACATAACAATTCTTTTAACACTCTTCAGGTGATTTCCCCGGTCTCCTATCTTTGGATAGTCTGCGTTTCAGTCGACCAATTGAAATTTTAAAAAAGAAACTGTGACGCATTTTTTACTGTGAGTCACTCGTATTTTAACTTCTTCAACTCTGTCATCTCACGTAAAGAAGTTTTAATTACGATTTTTGATTTATAATTATCGTTAAAATCTATTCACGTTCGGAAAAATTCAAGAAGCATAAGTAACCTCTTAGTGAGTGGATTCAAGGTACTCATGTGGTATTTAAATTAATTATAAGAATTTTGATTACGGAACTATATGGATTTTAGAACTTTTAATTAGTAGATCGTCATTATAACTGATGGACTGAGGTTTCTAATAATTGATTAACAAACCTACCAGTAGAATCGTAGAGACAGTTATACATCAAGGGACTCAAAGTCCTGACGAAAATTTTCTTGATAATCTTTCGAAAGTATGTTGCATAATCGTTCGATAAAGAATTCTTCTTGACTTAATTTGCTTTTCTTATTTGTCTTTCGTCAGGTCCCACAATTTAAGCACCAATAATATTAGAAAATATTTACTTGATGTTGGATAAATGTGGCAACAAATAAATAACCAATTAAAAATTACGAATGTATTAAAACAAACTAAAATTAAAAAATTTTAAAAAAAAGCAATCGAAAATTAGAATGTGAAAAAGTAATTTTTTGTCGATGTTATTTCACGTTCAAAACCATAGTTTTCTTACATGAAAAATGAGATGAATAATGTTGATAAAACATAATACCTCTAAATTATTTTTATTATGTTATTTTCCATAGTATTTGACAATAATGTTATTCCATGAATTTAGGATAAAATAAAGATTTTTTTTAGTTCGAGTTTCAAAACAAAAAATGTAGCGAAAATTACATATCTTTCGTCATCAGCATGATGTATTCGTTTTACAAAAACACCTCTAGCACACTTATAAAAAAACACAAAATAATAAATGTAAAATCAACATATTCGTCCAATGAATGAGAAGATAATTGAAAGTGTTTCCACCAACCGAGAACGCTAAAGTACTAGGTTGCACGCATAGAACATATATCTATGTCAACCGGTTTTGATAAACAAAAAGCATCAAACCACAAAGAATAAAAACGTTTTATTTTGTTTTAATATTCCGTGTGGGTATTAATAAGCCTAGTAACTGATAAACACAGAATTGTTGAAAAATAGTTTCGAGCCAGAAAAGCTGTTGAAGTACTCCAAAATGATGTATCATCCCGATTTATACGACTCATGCACGAAGGTGTATTTCATTGTCCAGAGCGATTTTCAAAACTATGAGCCAAAAACAACAAGCTAAAGCAGGGAGATGAAAGTTTGGAATTCTAAAATAAGGCTTAAATTACTAAAATCCACCAAAAAAATAAGAACTATTGAGGATAATTGAGCACTGGTGAACCTCCTACAAAATGGTAGAAACGCTCAATGAAAATACTGGGTTGAAGAAAATCTCAACATAGGAGACACTAACTTAAAACAAAAACTGGAATCAGGTTCTAAAAAAAGAAAAACTACCATAACATTTTCAATCATTTCTTAACTATTTTTGCACACAAAAAAATTCCATGATAAACTTATATAAATTCCGAGATCAAATACAAACTGAAAAGGTTATGATTTAAAGATTAATAATTTAAATTGAAAACCAAACTGAAATATAATATTAATCTAACAAATGTTTTTGTTCCTTTTCATTATTTATTATAGTCTGTCGTGAACTGAGTGACAACAGTTTTTAGTTCAGATATTTTACCTACATTAGCACTTGTTCCATTTTTCATTTAGTTCTTTCTCGGAAGAATAACAATTTTTTGCAAGAATAGATGTCCAGATGTGGACCGAATTCCTTATCTTTTTTTATTTTACTGATTGTTAACTCGGCGGAAGAGATGACACATTTCAATTAAAATACCTATGCGCTCTCTTAAATGTTTAATTCGATCCAAAAATTTTAAGGGATATAAATTTCCACTTCAAGGATGGTCCTTTGGAATTGTTTGAAATAAAATGTTTTTCAATTGACAGATTACATTCATTTACATACGTGGACAGTAAAAACAACAAAAAGAAAACTTACTTTCAATACGCTGTTAAAAATATAATATAAGCACTTGTTCACAGCTGCCCTCCCGCTGAAGTAAGCAAAATAATGAAAAACTTTTTCTTCTGGTTTTTTTACACAGCAATGGGAAACCCTCGTAGCAAAGAGCAAAAGCTCGATAGAAGAAATGAGAAAAGCTTTACTCTGATTGTCTTCTGAGTCATTGAGTATAATATTTCCTATTCCATAAGCGCATGCTAACACTGCTGGTAAAAAGTGACTTTACAATGTAGTAGTATAAGCGAAAAAGAACTACAATTACATATTTATGAATATATATGAGTACATTATAAAATTATGACATTAAAAGAAAAATTTCCACATTTTCTAAGCAGCATTACAAAAATACCGAGTTGTAGCCCAACCGGATGTGGGAAGTTAACAAGTATTTTCAAATTAAAAATAAAATGGAGTTCGTTTTAAATAAAATCCATAGGTTAATGCTGACCGACCATACAAATAAATCTAAATTTTTTTTAAATTATAACATCATTGGATTTTTTCTTTCAAAACACGCAAAAAGATAATTTTCCCCTTTATCTACTCATGAGAGAGAGAGAGAGAGAGAGAGACATATATACAGTCGACTCTCGATAATTCAAAGTTGGAGGGACCCGTGAAAAACTTCGAATTATCAAGAGGGTAGAAAAAAAATTTCCCAAAATACACGATGAGAAATTTTTTTCTAACACATTTAAATTTGAAAGTATGTAATAAAACAACAATTGTACATATGTATAAAATTATTTTAAAGTATTTTTAAAAAGTGCATATTACATAGTATAACTATTTTGCAGAAGTTAGAAGTCCTGTATTAAAAGAATACTTCCAATACATTCATACACAATCCTACGCATTTCTTCTTCTCAATAGCAGACCATTCTTTCCGAACACATATATAATAAAGCCACGTGTTAAATGAAAGACATGGGAGGCTGACAACAGGTGCGATTGGTCTATTGTCCACTTAAAGAAATGAAAACAATACAAGTGTCTTTTCGCCGGATGAACCGGAAAACACTAAGAAAGGGTAGCAGACAGATGGTCATCAAAGAGGCTGCGTTACAGGGGAGACACGCAGACACAACACAACGCAAAACTTGTAAGCTCCAACCTGTTTATTTCAGGACTGCACACGAAAGTGAGTGTTCGAATTGTCGAGTTTTATAAAATAACTTCAAATAATAGCGCGTTGTAATCTGGCCAGCCACAGATTTTACTCCGAAATATTGAGTGTACCAAAACGCATTGTTTAAGTTCGAAATATCAAGAGTTTTTCAGGGGACTGAACATATATTTCGAATTAGCAAGAGGTTCGTATTATCGAAAGTTTGAATTATCGAGAGTCGAAAAAGACTGTATATTAATAAATTAGAAGTTAATGCGCTTTTTAAATAAAATTGGAACGTTTCTTAGAACGAGAAATCTCATAGAGACCACGCGAAAGACCTTTTTTACAAGTAAGAAATATTAAACAAAAAGCACCATCATATAAACCATCTTTATTCAACTAAATCAAAAGGAACATTGGTCAATTTATCCATAGAAATATAAAGCTCATTTTACGAAATCCTCTAAAAAAATAATTTTGTTAACAAAATTGAATTAGACATTTCAATTAGGAGTTCGACAACTAGTTGGCTTTTCATAATATCAGATATAATCAACTTTTATTTTCGAAATTTATTTAATTTTCGTACTTCTTTCATCGAATCCCTGCTTATTTTGCAAAATTATTCATGAAAGTGTGAGAAGTATTGGAATATAAACTTCATTTTACATAATTCAATTTATAACGGCAAGATGGACACTGTCCAGAGGTGTGATTGCAGCAGAGAGTTGCTAGATTTTATTATGAATAGTTGACAACCACTATTGTTGCTATAGGCCGATTTAACTTAGTATGCGACGATTTATATTAAAGAAAATATCTAGTTATCCGAATTTAAGTTCCATTTCACAAAATTTGTCACTTTACGTAATACATTTTTCGATTAATCTCAAGTTAAAAGTATTTCTTTGGTCATATTTCTCATGTTTAGAGCGTATGAAACCAACGTGTTGCACAAAAAGAATTCTTTTAATTCTGAGTTCGTTCAACTCTCAATGGACCAAAGTCATGGAACACACACGCACACACATATATAAAGAGCTATTTCTAAATTTTTTTCATGAAGTTTTATTTATTTTCGAAATTAAAATTGTGACGGATCTTTTAGCGTCATTTTCCTACTAATCCCTCTTGGGGAAACTTTGGGGCTAGCATTCATATTAATTTACAGCCTTTCAAGAAGAAACCCTGATATGTAAATTAGTTTGATTATATAAAGTCTATATATATATATATATATATATATATATATATATATATATATATATATATAGGTTTTGTAAATGTAAGATAGAAGGAGCCGGGGAGTTGTTACGTACGTTTGAATATTGGAATATTTCATTCACAAACATAACGCGAGTTAAGGAAGTAATTGCTAAGAGATTAAATTATTAGATTAAGGACTTAAGATACATGAAATTAGAATTAGTTATCGTTTCATTAGCGCTTGTTCTCCTTATCTAGTTCACGTAGTCGGGTTTACTTAGAGTTAGTTATTGAGATTAGATAACGCTTTATATATCACTCCTAGGTTTCCTTTTGTAGTTTCACTTGTGATTGTTTAAGTGTGTTTAAAGATAAATAAACTAATTGTTATTGTTTGACTGGAATGACCATTTGGCTGGAACATCTATCTGCTCATGCACCTCAGGGCCCAAGGTCACGTATACTGAGATGGCCACAGTAGGCCTTGGCTCTCATGGGTTGTGCGCCACTGAGTTAAGTTAATAAAACTATTTTAACCCTGCTATTTAATTATAATCCTAAATTTGCAATTTGATTTTAACGGTATTTGTTTATGATTTTTTTTCGATCAGAATTTATATATGTGGAGAGAAATAAGTGTTTAACTAAGCAAAATTAATTAAATTGACTTTAAATATGTGGTGAAGCAATTAATTCTAAAAGTCTAAAATTTGAGTTGTTAAAAAAATTTACTTACTTTAAGTTGTTAAAATTCCAAATTTATTTCTATTCTAGATCTGTACTTCTAGCATTTTATTCAAATAATGCATTACAGAATAAAAATAAACAAATAGTGATAGACAATTCCTAGACCTATCCTAAAAAACATTGATATTTTGTGAAAATTTGTTTTATGAATGATCGTCCTTGAAATATTTTTTTCTTTTAATTAAGAAATAAAAATGAAACTCGGACTGATGTTGAAATCTTGTTATGCAGGTGATAGAAAATTTGATTTGGTTTTTAAAAATTAATTTTTCGTGTTTTGTACTATATGCAAATTAACTTTTAAATTGTTTTACAAATCAATCAAAATTTTTAGCAGTCAGAATATGTCTAAAAATCATTTAAATAGTTTTAGTAGCCCGGATTTGTTTTACGAATTGCGTGATTCTAATTGATTGTTTGATTTATTTGATATTTCAAAGGACTCTTATCTGTTATTCTTCAGAATTTAAGAGAGAATTCAAAAATGTAGGGAACTTAATGCAAAAAAACATTAACAGAGAATATAAGTGATACAAAAATGCTTTTCAACTTTTGGATAATTTTCCAAACATATAAATTAAGAAAATTTAATTTTATATTAAAGATAAAGAAATATTTGGAATTTTATCAATAAACTGACAAATTATTGAAAAAAAATTAAACGAAAAAGAACTGAAATTAAAAATAACGGTTAAATCAACTAAAATGTTTCTTTCATAGAAAGTAGCTTAAACTTAAGCATTTTCTTAATTCAATTTTTGCATGAAAGCAAAATTGTTTCACTGTGTTGTTTTAAAACCATATAAACTCATAATTAGATGCAAAAAACGTATAATTCAAAAATGTTCAAAATTTTTTAATGTTTTTTAGATTTTTTTTTTTAAATTTCCAATTAAAATGTGCAATATTGTTTATTGCAGCTCTATCTTTAGTTATTACAAACATGCTTCCTGTCTGTTAAATAAGATTTTCTAAGCAAACCTTTTCTCCATCTGACATAAAAAAAGTAATCAAACAAAAATGGTAATGAATGATAAAAAAAATCGTTTGGATATATGATACAACCGCATACTGACAGATCCGTATTTGTTTTTTTTAAGTTTCTACCATCAGTTACACAATCACAAGGGCACAGATTTTTATGACGTCATCCTTTCAAAGATAATTTGCCAGCATTTTAAATGGCACATCAAACATGCGTCTACAATGAATATTTTTCTCAGACCCACTGATATATAAGGTATTTAAAAATATTCTAATAAATAATGTTTGGCTTATAATTTTAACAATTTTAATAGTGCAAAATTATTAATTAAAAATAAGAATCTCATTAATTATGCATTCGATAAATCGCTAATTTGATTGCACTGTTCTGATGTTCTCATATATACTAATCCCTTTCACAATAAACTGAAAACCATATTTAAAATTTGCATCTGAATTTGACAAGCATGTCGCGCATATATATCCTCTGATTAGATTATTAAATCAAAGAAATGAATGTACAACAGGTATTTTAAAATCCTTCTTTATGATTAAGTCACTAATTAATTTTGATAACATTTCTGCATTGATTTGATTAACCTCAAAAAATTTATTTGGTGTTATTTAACAACTTTGTTGGTGTTTAGAAATTATTTATTAGAATTATTAGTTTGCAGAGAGGTACAATACACTTATGATATGCGAGAATATTTTGATTTACTTCAATCCCGAGAAAAATAGTTAATTTAACGTAGAATTTTTTACTTTGATTTGATTTGTTTACATTTATTTTTTTTATGTATTAGTTTGTTTTTTTTTTCATTGAAAACAGAAAAAATAATTTCCGTGTACCACAAGTATCACAAGGGACGCACAGAAGTAAGTAAAAAAAGAAAAGAAATAAACGAAAATATAGAACAAACTGGTTATTACCCAACCGCTTCGTTGGTTATTTCATCATGTTGTATGGCTATATATTGTTTTTGAGGTATCTACATATTAGCAATAAGCTTTTGATTGTTTTAAAAAATAATCTTATCGCCCTTGCCTTTTGATTTTCGTAAAAAGCTTAGAGGATCTCCATTCAACAAAAGAAACACGCTTCAAGTCTGAAATCTATTAATTCAAAATAGCGAACTTTTGTCAAAACTCCCTCCTCCCTTCGATGCTAATTTCCGCAAAACTCATTCTTAGCGGATTTCTACTACTCACCAAAAGAAACATGTCAGCCAAATTTCAAGTCTATAGGTTTAACAGTGACGGAAATATCGTGATGAGTGAGACAATTACTCTCTTTTCTATTAAAAAATATAGAGAGAGATAATGTCAAGGTCGACTCAAACTTTCATCCCTTCAGTGGGTCGATAAATGAGGAACATGAACTAAACACTAGGGGGGGGGGGTTCGCATCAGACTGACCACCTGATCAGAACATTGTTCATGCACCTCAGCGTCCAAAGTCACGAAGATGGCACAGTAGACCTTGGCCCTCATGGGCTGTTGCGTCACTGAGTTTAGCTTAGAGAGATAAAAAAGCAAAAGTTGTAAAAACAAACCAATGAAATTAAAAAAACAATTCACAGTTACAAAATCAAATCAGTAACGTAACAAAATCTAATCAATGAAAAAGCTACAAAATGAAATAAATCCATTTAGTCACGCAAACAAATCAATTCAATTACAAAATTATCTTGAATGCAGCATTACTGGAAAAATTAGAATGACAGCTGGGGGAGCACGTAGCCAAGCAAGAGCAGGCGGTTCGAATTTCAAGCCCTTTTCTTACTTTAGCATTGAATGAAAACAGTATAACATTAACACCATGATGATTACATAAATTAAAAATCATAATAGTCATTTTAACAAATACATTTAGATAACTACTGCAGAATCATAAGATAAATTATTTTATGTAACTCAGTTTTGAGACATGACGACACCTTTATCAAATTGTATCTAATAAATATATGTGAGTATATATGGAAAATTATCCTCAAAATTTCCGAACTCTTCAATCAATAACAATCTATAAAAATATAGTTGTTAAAAAAATATGTTTTTCATTAAAACTAAAAGACTGTATGTCAAAACAATTTTATGTCTTGCCCTAATATACCGAAATAAAAGTTTCCCGCTTCAAAATTTCTTTATCCTTCCAATTACACTTATAAAAGCTGATTATTAAAAATTCTTTATGATGTAAAGTCACTGAACTTTCCTCGGATTTGGGAAGTTCTTTTCGGATCTTTGAATCTGCTCATTAGAAGGTACATTCGTACTAATATTTTATTCAGGATTGTTCTAGATTTCTCTCTAACACACTTAACAGAGAAAACCAAATAGGAAGCTCTAAATTTATTGCGGTGAATTAAACAGTGAATTTCCTTTCTCAACACTTCCTTCCTTTCTAAGTCGAGCAGACTTATATTTTGTCTTTGTATTTCTTTTTATCTCTTAACTCTTTGGTACTTATAAATGATTCATACTTCTGAGTATCGTGGTTTCTGTTTCTTAACAAACACACAAGCCTCCTATGGAATAAGGCTGTTTGGAGAGCTAATTTTAGAAACCATGTTCACTCCAGAAAAACACAAGTCATAAAATCTTTATACTATTATTTAGAGCAGGGGTCGGCAACCTATGGCACGCGTGCCACATGTGGCACGCGGAGCAATTCTCAGTGGCACTCTACGCTACTCCCCACATTTGTCAATTTTTGGAGTGGATGAAAGTTGGTATATATATTGGTAATGGATTTAATGAATGGATTTAATGAATATTTTCAGAATTATGGACATTTACGGAATTAAGTAAGAAGGTGAATAATATTGTTAATTTAATAATAATTAATGTTGTTTTATTTAGAAGCCACTGCGAAAATTTCGAGTTTAATAGTTCTTCATGCTGCCCAAAATAGTTCGCTATGTTTCAGTATGTAGACCAAATTTTTATACAATCCCGCGATACACAATATATTTCATGGAATAATTAACATGTCCATGTTAACCAACACGATAAGCGTTTGTGGACCTCTTCCAGTGGCGTAACGTACACCTGTGACGGATCTATACGCAATTCTACTAATTCCTTGGGGATTCTTCTGGGGAAAAATTTATCAATCAACTTTCACCGAGTAAGGAAGCGTGATTATGCAAATGAAGTATATTTTATAAATTCTGTTTTTGCGAGTTTGAAGGGTTGGCAAAGAGTTTGCAAGGGAGTTGGCGAGTTAGTTTGTTAGTTGAAGAGTGAAGGATCGTGGAATTATTAACAGCATTCGGAGTTTATCCATGAAAAGGATTACTGAGAGTGGATCCAGCGACAGTGATTAAATCCAGATAAGGATCTCCTGCAAAGATTCAATTGTAGGATCAGCTTCATAAAAGTACAGGTATTGATCCTTGTTTAATTAGAAGTTAGCTTATTAGTGTGTGATGTAGTTTATATTGAGCGTGTTTAAGCTATCGTGGAATCAGTTGAG
Organism: Trichonephila clavata; assembly: GCA_019973975.1. Lineage (NCBI taxonomy): Eukaryota > Metazoa > Arthropoda > Arachnida > Araneae > Nephilidae > Trichonephila > Trichonephila clavata. The sequence goes on along the minus strand of BMAO01010638.1, from coordinate 13,266 downwards.
GTCCGTACTATTGTCCCCGTGCTATTGAATCTCACCTCCCCGCTCTACTATCTGATCAGTTATCTTAATTAGATTGGTATTGTGTCTGATTTATATTTTGGTGTCAATAAATTAATTAGAGTGAAACATGTCTAGTGATTATTCAGTTTCTCCACACACCTAGCAGGGTCTGCGAGTAGACAAGGGGTTTCAGATGGAAGCAGGAACCGTCCGGCATTACACACCCCCGAAAACCTCACATTGCGGGGGTCCCAGATCCTAGGGGTCCAAACCCTCATGTTATGGTTTTGAAATCCGTTATCAGATCTGGTTTGGGCCCCCAAACCTGATTTTGTAGGGAGCCCCTAATATTCTCCATTACGCCACTGCTTAATATTCTCCGTTATGCCACAGTGGGTATCCCATAAGTCAAAATTAGACCATGATCCAGAAACAGCAGAAAAAAAAACCCACCAAAAACAAAAAATTTCAGTTTCAGTTGTAGTTAATTTTGTTTATTTTATTTGAAATGCATACTAAGTCAGTCATCTGCCTGAAATTAATTGAACATTACAAGTGAACTTTGTAAAAAGGCTGAATAATTATGTTTCTTTTTTTTCCGACTAGAGTACAGAAATACGTAAATTCAAACTTGTACAACACTTAAAACAGTTGATTTTTTATTAATTTAATCCTTGTGATTTAAATCGTTTTAATTTTTTTTACTGCAATAGGTACAGATCATAGATCTGATCTTAATTCCCATTATTTTATTCTTTAGTTTTCTTTTTTTCTCACGTCTTAGTATTGACGTACAGTGGGTAAAAAAGTATATATTTGCACACCTACATTTTTGTTTGCAATTCATAAAAAAGAAGCATTAAGAAATAAAAAAATTGGTATTGTAAATCAGAATAAGCTTAATCATTCAAAACAAACAGAAAAATTACAATAATTTAAATAACAATGCTTTTTGTAACAAAATTAAAATATCTCGTGTCAAAAAAGCGTTGCACACCTGCATGAATACAAAAGAAATAAAATATATAAGCAAATTTCAAATAACTAATATTTAGTATGCATTCCTTTAGCATCTATGACTGCTTGTAATCTTGCTGGCATTGATTTAATTAAATTTTCTGTAACAATAGGGTCAGTATTCGACTACTCTTCAATAAAGGCTTGTTTAAGGGCAGATTTACTTGAAATCTTCCTTTTTCTTATTTTTAAATCCACAGAATTCCACAAATTTTCCAAAGGATTTAAGTCTGGTGATTGTGGTGGAGTGGCAAGTTTTCTGGATACATGATAAAGCCAACCACATACTTGTTATACCGGCAGTGTGCTTGGGATCATTGTCTTGCTGAAAATAGTACGAATTACTGATACCCAATTTTATTGCACTTTGTGGCAAGTTATCTTGCAACACATCAATATAGGTTCGAGCTGTCATATTCCCATCAATGAAACACAAATTACCAACTCCTTTGCTAGCCATGCACCCCAAATCATAACAGAACCTCCTCCATGTTTAACTGTAGGTAACACATTTTTGGTATGAAAAGCAGTACAAAGTTTTCTCTAAACAAATTTCCTGCCATCTGATTTAAAGTTATTGAACTTACTCTCGTCGGAGAATATGCACATTTTTCCAGAAATCAATTGGCTTATTGATATATTTCTTGGCGAATTCAGTCTCTTCAGTCTATTTTGTTCAGTTATGAGAGTTTCTTCCTTGGAGATCTCCATAAATTTGTGCATCATGCAGGACATTTCGAACACTTTGGGCACAGATTTGAACTCCAAATGTAGAAGCGACATCATTGGCTAATGTAATTGCTCTAAAAATGGATTTTTCGATGCTTCTCTTATGATTTTTCGCTTAATTCGCAGTGAAAGTTTCTTTGGGCGTCCAGAGCGCAAGTTATTTGATGTAGATCCTCTTTCTTTATGACGTTTTATAACATACCGAACAGTAGAGAAGCAAACATTTACTTTTTTACCTATTTCTCGATAACTTAGGCCATTTTCACGTAGAGAAACAATTTTTTCTAGCAACGAAATCGGCAATTCAGATTTCTTAGGTGCCGTTACAATTTGAAATCGACAATCAACAGATAAAGTTTCGACAATACCTCCTTTTATAGACGTCTTACGTATGTTATTTACTGCGGGATGACTGTCAAATATATAATTAGCAAAAAAATGCAAATTTGCTAAAGTTGAGTTGAGTGTGCAAATACTTTTTTGACATAAAATATTTTAATATTGTTGCAATAAATGTTTTTTTTTAATATTATTGTATTTTTTGTAATTAATTTAAATGAATAGGCTTATTTTATTTTTAAAATGCCAATTTTTGTATTTCTTAATGCATTTTCTTATAAATTGTGAACAAAAATGTATGTGTGCAAATACTTTTTGCACCCACTGAATGTCTCTGTGTTTTATTGTGACGTATTTTAACGTCTTGCTGTGTCCCGATTCGAAGGTTTTCTTGAACATGAAATACTGCGAAATACATGAATATCCATCACGTTTTCTTTCTATTATGCTGTATACCTAAGAAAAAAAGTTTTGTTACTTGCTTCTATTCCTGGTGTTGTAATTTTAAGGGCTGCAGTGTGTTAAAAACCAGTAGCCTTAAAAACTGAACACTGAGTAGAACATAAATTATTCGGCTCCATATTAAAAATTCAATATTAAAATGCCATATTTCCGATATCTCAATCACAATCGTCATTCCATTCAATCTTAGTTATTTTTGATGATAATTATGTTGCCTTCGCAATAAGAACAATATATAGAGAAAAAATGGCCCCATCCCCCATGTCCTTTTTTTCTAAAAAAAATTGTCTTAGTTTGAAAAATAGTAAATGCATTGAATTTAAATGAAATAAATGTTATATTATTTTAAATGTTATATAATTTATGATTTTAATAAGGTGTTTTTTTACGCACGATTAATGGAAGAATTCCTCAGCGTTCCTTCTTTAAATATTAATCGTCTTCCTTTAGGGAGGGCAGTCCTTCTTTTATAGATTCCGTCCTTCATCAAAAAGTCTCCTCTTTTTCAATATTTTAAAACAAATCTGTTAATCTACATTCAGAATGCCAGGCCGAACTGCTACGTGTCATGTGCCGATACAGTATGGACTGTCGGAGATATTGATGTATTTTGTATGTAATCAGGCATCTATTTTCCACAAAACGATTCAAAAGATTGATGGTGAATATATTTCAGCAACAGAAGTTAGTCTTATTTTGAACGTTTTTGTCCTTCAATAAATATCACGATTTGAAGAGAAATTTATCCCTTTAATAATAAAAAGAAAATTGTCAAACTTAGAAGAATAAGATCCGGGCACAACGGAAAAGTTTATCAAAGAAGTGTAGAGTTTTTACTAAATATGGTTTCAATACGTCGAAGAATGGTCAGAAACAAATATCACGGGAATAACAGTTTTCACTAGTGTTTTTTGACTTCATCGCAAGTAAATTGAGTAGATACAGAAATTTATGTTGAGTTTTTATCGAAATAAATGCTTGATATTAAAATCGATGACAACTGTCTGTTTGAAGAAATTAGAAGACTGAATGTGCATTCAAATTCTGATAAAATAGAACAACGGGAAAATAAGCATGTTGAAATTGATAAAAGATGGAGGGGGGGGGGTTTAACATTTCATAATGAACGTATTACATATGAAAATTTAGTTATTCTTGTTGAATTTACGTTGTGCTACCCTGGAACTAATGCAACAGTTAAAAGAGTTGTTTTTTTTTCATTTGGTAATGATTTTTGGACATGTGAGAAATCAATATTGAATGTTTATACTTTAGCTGTAGCACTAACCGTAAGTAAAGTTTAATATTTCTTGTTCCGAAATTTCCGATGTATTAGAAAATGATATATTGACAGGAAAAAAAATTCATTCAATTAAAAAATATTCGTTTAGGTAAATAATTAAAAGGAATGTAAGCGTAATACTGGTCACCGTAAGAATATAAATATAAACTTATTCGATTTCATTAAATTACTAACCTTCAAGTATTTTCCTCGTGCTCATAACAGTTTCCAATATTCAATAAGACAATGTAGACGTGGGCAGAAAACACATAATATGAAAATTTATGAGTATATAAAATTTTAAGGTGCTATTGAACAGAATTTTTATTCTCGCAAGAAAATTTCACTTAAAAATATCTTATTCTAGAAGAAACACTTGATCTACTAAGTGATTGAAATTAAAATGTTAGGAAAAGAAATTAAGATTTTTAAGAGACTGGAAGATTTTTTCGCTGCTGGAAATGCCTTTTTTTCCTTTTTTTAAGAAAAAAAAAATCCTAATAATAACAGTTTATTGCAGACGATTATCTATTTCAAACGGAATTATCTGATTACGTTAACATTAAAAATTGTTGGAAATATAATTCTTGTCAAACAATAAAGTAAATAAAATTATCTTATTCTTTTCCAATATTACAAAAACATTTTAATCTAATTTTTTTTTAAAGTAATACGTATAGAAACTAACCTTTTGCATAACAATTTGAAAAACCTCACTGTGACTGAAATCTATAAAGAATTCTAAGAAGAAAAGAATTTACTCTGTAAAGACATTATAAAACTGAAATAAAATATATATGTATAATAAAATTTATACCTTAAGTAGAAAGTAAATAAAAAAAAATCAAAAATACACCTATTATAATGATTTGCGAAAGATAAAGTGAAACAATGTTATGTATACTGACAGTAAAATGAAATCCATTTCGTGATGACAATTTGATGATGATTTGATGGGACAGTTTACGAGATCAAGGCCAAAACTGTAAGTAGACGCAGATGTTTTCCATTATTCACGTTTTAAGAACGTTTCTTTTCATCCATAATTCACGAAGCATGTCGATTCTTTTCTTCGACCGTTCTAAACTTTACGTGAATCGTGATTCTATTTTATGTAATAATATTCTACGGATAAGGTCTACCTAAGCCTTTAAGTCTTCGTTTTTACTGTGAATGGTTTCCAATTGCATGATGAAAAACAAATATTTTAAAAGAAATGGAACCACTAAAAAAATATTATTTAGACTACGTAAATCTTGTGATAAAAAACCATTGATTGTTATTTTATATAATGAATTTTTTCATTTTATACTCATAGTGATACTGAATAGAAATCGTTTTCACTGCCTTTGTTATGTCCATGAACGTAAAAAACGTCAACAAAAGTTAAACAAAAAAAACAAAAAAAAAAGGAAAGAAAAGAAAAGAATGAGCAAAAAATACAACGAAGGATAACATCACATTCCTAATTCTGTTAAAAAAAAAACAATATTTTTAAGAAAAATTAAATTCTGATCTCTATATCAAGTTCTAATTTTTTAAAAATTTCAATTTAATTCACTTCATTCCAAACTTTATTCATTTAATTACAGAAAATAATTTTTAAAGTAGGCTTAGAAAATTCTTTTTCTATGAAAGCATAACATAAAATATTTTTCATATTTAATATTATTTCAATTAATTTAGGTCTGATAATTAACAAAGATGAATTTTGAATATTTTCAATTTAATTTTTGGACTCCATTTTAAATTAATAATTTGAGTTCCATCTTAACTTGATCATCTCCAATTATCAAAAGAAGTAAAATATTTTAGCATTTCATCTATTTTTCATGAACTTTATTTTTAAGGTATAAAGATAAAACACGTCGTCTTAAGGTATCCGACTACTTGAGACAGCTTTAATAAAAATAGAAATATGGGGATTCTTTTGTTGTTTTTAGATTTGCTTAGTACATTTTAAAAAAAGTATGTTAAAATTAAGAAAAGAAAAAGAAATTATGATTACTAAAATAGGAAAAAATTCGTAAAAATTCACAAAAAATGACATAATCGGGGTCCATTCTGTGCCAAAAGTTTATGAACGAATTTTCAATTTTTCAATTCTTATGTGTTGCTATATAATTCATTTTTGAAATGACCTTCAGAAAAGAGATATTTTAATTTTTACAAAAATCAGAGCACTTTATCTCAGTTACTATATGAAATTGCTTTAAAAAAAACAGTGATTATATTCACATAAAGGACTGTAAATTTTTTAATAAGTCAGTAATTGATAAACCTGAAAGTTAAAACACTTCTGTTATTATACAGAATACACGCAAAAAATTTCAATTTATTATTTTCAAAACTTTTTAGCAATCGCTGTCCCCGTTTGAGCATTTATAAAAAAAAACACATTTCGAGTAAAACGCGTTTTAAGGTGTGATATCTTGCTTAAACTTAAAGTAATGGTAGCTGTTTTTAACAAAACACTTGTAGTCCTTGTTCTAGTGAACGGGAAAAAATAAACTTGGTATTTTTATAAAGCTTATTAAATAAAATCATAATAAAAATTTGTCAATTTTTGGCAAAATTCACAATTTTAGGGCAGTTGGATACCTTAATGCTCTCTCTCTCTCTCTTTTTCTGTACCTACCATTAATTTAATGGAATGGCAGCTTTAAAAATAATTTCATACAAAGAAAGAAAAATTCAATATAGATGGTTTCTTAACTATTAACTCGTACAAAACCCGTAATCCTCTTTACGGACAGATTCTTTAAGTATGTGTTTACTCAGGGGATTATCCGTTCTCAGGAAGAAATCATTATACCATTATCAGCATTCTTTCGAAAGGGTGTGGAAATAAATCCTCAACCAAAACTACTAAAATATCTTGACTGTCAACTAAAGCTTTTTCCAGATGATAGTGACGTTTTATTGGTAAATATTTTCTTTTCGAATAGGATTGTTCGGAGAGAAAATAATACTGTAATAGTGGCTCACATATAAGTCATATATGGTGTACAAAACTGAATTGCACCAAAAAGGAAGAATATTAAATTTAATGAAGTTAAATACACTCTGAACGCATGAAAATAGGGTAGGCGAATTTTTTGTAAATAAAACAAATCTTCACATACAGAAATTTCATAATTACCGGTTCTTCGTAGATTCATTCCGTAAAATAATTCTAAATGTACGACAGAACAATGAAAACGTTGCCATCAAGGGGAACTTGTGGTTGGCGTTGTCTCTGATGAGTCTTAGGAACATTAAAACTGTCACGGTCATAAGGTTTTCACGTTAGCGATGTGTGTAAGTTTGGAGGGGGAAAGCCAGCTTAGGTCTCGTTACTTAATAGTTCGAAATTGCGAGGTTCGTGACCGATAGCTATTTCACTGCTTCTAAGTGCGATGCTAATAACAAATCAATCAAGCAACAGGTTAGTAATTACCAGGGGCGTAGCTACCACCGTACCAATGATACGGGGCCCCAACACGTGTAACTACAGTCCCACTAACAGGGGCCCCACCATGTGTAACTACAGTCCCACTAACAGGACCCAACATGTGTAACTACAGTCTCACTAACAGGGCCCAAAATGTGTAACTACAGTCCCACTAACAGGGGCTCCAACAGGTGTAACTACAGTCCCACTAACAGGGGCCCCACCATGTGTAACTACAGTCCCACTAACAGGGGCCCAACAGGTGTAACTACAGTCCCACTAACAGGGCCCCAATGTGTAACTACAGTCTCACTAACAGGGACCTCAACATGTGTAACTACAGTCCCACTAACAAGGGCTCCACCATGTGTAACTACAGTCCCACTAACAAGGGCCCCAAATGTGTAACTACAGTCCCACTAACAGGGGCACCAACAGGTGTAACTACAGTCCACTACAGCTCCCAGTGTAACTACGCCACTAACAGGGCCCCACTATGTGTAACTACAGTCCCACTATATATAACAGGGACCCCAACATGTGTAACTGCAGTCCCACTAACAAGGGCCCCAAATGTGTAACTACAGTCCCACTAACAGGGACCCCAACATGTGTAACTAGTCTCACTAACAGGGCTCCCATACCTAAAAAAGGGCCCCGAAGGAATTTTGATACAGGGACCACCTCAGGCTAGCTACGCCAGTGGTAATTACGCATAATGCTCATTACTTGCAGTTTTTTTTTTCACCTTTTAACTGAAACTCAATCCGCAAACTTGCGCTCCAATTCTTCCAATTACAAGACAGCGTTAAATTTATAAAAACTTTTTTTTTTTCGCAACATATTTCCAGTTTATTTGGTTTGTTTAAATTTTCGATTTATTCTATAATTAATTTAAATTTATCAACTTGTGAAGTCTAAATGTCTAATATTTTGAAAAGGAAAGGTTTTTTTATGGGAAGGTTTTAAGAAGTTTTTAAATAATTGTGAACTGTCCTCAAAAATAACAGGAAAAAAAAATTAATTATTTTTTTTCTAAAACCAGATCAATATTTTTTTTTATTGAATTATCTCGTTTTACATACAGATTCTAGATAGAAATTTCCATTTTATACAATAGCCTGTATTATTTCAACGATTTTTAACTTTTTCGAAACAAAAATCATGTTATATTTCAAGAGCAATGACGGACATAATTTTTTTCCAAATATTTTTTTTTTAATTAGAAAAACACCGATTCCTATAAATTCCAATTTCGAACTTTTTTTTCATCTTGAAACTATTTTCCGAGTAAAAGTCCATGAATAAAAATGGAATATATCTGTAAGGAAAGAGGGGACGGTAAATCATAAATCAATCAGATCCAAAGTTTATACCGTAAGTTGAGGATAACAAACTGTCAAGGGTCTATTCGGATTCTTCTCACTAACAGTCCCCTTGGGGGAAAATGTGTCTTTAAAATTTAATCTATCGAAAGCCTTCCTTCGAAGAAGATGTGAGTATGTAAATTAAGACTTGTATATAAATATTAAACTTTCGAGTTAAAGAGAGAGAGAGGTTAGACTGCTACGGCTAGTAGTGAATGTGATTAAACGTGAAGTCAGGCGTGGATACTTCGTAGCTGAGCATTGTAATATTAAAGTTGACGATTTGTCAATTAGGAATCAAATTAGATTAGATCGCTAAGGGTTAGAAGGTATTGCTTAGACGTAAGTGATCTGTTTATCTAAAGTCTTCTCGTATCTCGTTGGCCTCGCTATTTGGGTGCATTTCTTAACTTTGGTTGATAGAATTTGTCGTAACTGAAAATAAATTGAAGTTATATTGACTATGGCGAATCTTCCTTCCGACCCCCCCCCCCACACACACACGCTAAGGGATGACATAGTCATTCCTTACAAGACAACGCTGTTGGAAAGTTATAAACTTATAAATAATATCAGAGTACCAATACTATTTTTTTTAAAAATCATATTAAATAAACTATAACTTCCAATAAGCTAAAAAAACTGTAATTTCAAAATGAAATGTAATTAGATTTCAAGACAAACAGGATAAAAGGCTGAAAAAGAGATTAAAAAAAATGGTTAATAATAATTGCATTATAGATTTGTTTTCTTCATTTATTACTACTTATTTCGAATTGTCTTTAAATGTTGGCCCAGAAATGATTGTTACAAATATTGTCCAAAAATAATGATTTTGCACTTTTAGGATACATTTGGTCTATGTAGCCATCCTACATGGCCTTATGGACAAATCCAAATTTCGTAGAAGAAATCCTATCAATGCATTTTTATTCCTGCTTGATTCATAAAAAAACATCATCTGATTGTCAGTAAAGAGTGAGTTATACAGCTTGATTATATTTTTTATCACATATTTTTCTCTGTCGTTATTTCTCTAATACCAATCTTCTGTAAATTTATTTAGCAATTTTGATGAAGGAATGTGTCTCTTTTTTCAGTAATTTCTACGCTATTTGCTATGTGATATTCTAATGTAAAATTTACTTGTAGTACATGCTATATATGAATATCCATATAAAATATAAGGTTGGTTCGATTAAAGTATAAGCGATTCGTAGAAATTAAGATTCCCTTTTATATTTTTTGTTGAAAATTTACGCATTTAAATTGTTAAAAAATTAATTAGAGAACTCAAAATATATGATATTATTGGAACCCATCATCGATTGGCTCATATAAGAACCAATATATAGGTCTGATTTATTCCCCGGAGAAAGATATGATTTAAGTAATACAGAATAAGAGAAAGGGGAAAAGGACTGATTGTATGTGAATTGTTTTTAGCACACGCAATTTTTAACAATTTTAGAATTTTGTATTGATACACTTCAACGTGAGCAGAGAACATCAAGTCTGTGCTAGACTTTCCTCCAGTCATTATTAAGGATTTGTGGAATCGCATTAACTGTTTCTGTGGTGATTCGATTTTTTAATTCTTCGATTCCGGGAATCCCTGCAGCATAAACTCAGCTCTTCAGGTATCCCTAGAAAAAGAAGTCGAGTGGAGTGACGTCCGAAGAACAGGGTGGCCATGAAATTGATCCATCTCTACCAATCTAACATTCTGAGAATGTTTCACCAAGGAAGTTACATGAGTCACCAATGACAGGGGCCCTCAACTAGATGAAAATCCGTTCGGCTGCATTTTTTAAAATTGATATACAGCAAACAGTACAGTAGAGTCCTTAAATCTAGCGCACACCCAAGCAGGTTGAAAAAAAGCCCACGTGCACACTCATTCAAGACATCGCGCATTTTTTCCAAAAAAAAGTAGCCAGTTTTTGCAAAGTCGGCCCCATAATTTTTAAAAAAAGATAGCTTTATGCCTCCATAAAGTATTTTTCTGAGGTGTATCTGATCAGGTAAATTACTGTATATGCAATCATTCATTTTAATTTCCATGTAGTAAATGCTCTGTGCCTTCATGAAGCCATTACTGTTCCTTTGTTTCAGGGTATTTAGCTGTAGTGTAACGGAGAACATTTGGGGCTCCCCTGCAAAGTCAGGTTTGGGGCCCCAAGTTGGATTTTAGAAAGGGTAGGTACTTGGCGACAGTCAGGCTTTGAGCCCTCTAGAACCTTGCCCCCCCCCCCCCGTTGCGGGGAAGTATGTCACGCCGCTGGTATTTGGGCAGTTAATTTTCTGATACGTACAATTGCAGAACAATATGTTCTGAGGAAACCCTCGTAATAATTTTTTTATAATCCCATTCTCAATAACCCGGCATTTTCAAAAACTCGGCCATTATTCTGTTTACATAAGGCCGAGTTTTCGAGACTCTACTATATTAGCATGTTGAAACAAATGTCTGAATTAATTAATAACTTCCGAGGACAGAAAGGATCAATCACTTTGTCACGAGTTGATGCGCACCAAACGTTAATTTAGGGTTACCTGGCTCAATTTTCCTAACACAATGCGTGTTTTCTAATCCCTAAATCCTGCAGTTAAGTCGATCACACTCGCCTGAAGCATGAAATGTTGCTTCGTCACTGAATACGATTTTCAGAAGAAATTAACCATCATTACTAAACGGTTGAGAACGCATATTGCTTTTTCACTGAATGACGCCATTTTGTCTTTTTGCAAACAAGTTTCTGTTGCCATTCTCAAAAAGTAAAAACAAAAGAAATTCTTAAACTAAAAATTACGTCGACGACTTTTCCTCTTGCTTCGTAAAATAACATTTCAATTTAATTTGTGTAACCGGTGATTAAATTATGAACACCCTGTATATGCATGCCTGCAGGGCCTTTGCATGCACGTCTCTGTGAACCTAAGTGCATAATACCTTGGATTTGTGTAATCAGTGTCTGTTTGGATCTATGTATGCACATGCCTGCATCGATCTGTGTATGCAGATGTCTATTTTCTAAGCTTTTCCCCACTGTGTTAAAATGAATAATTTCAATTCTTAATAGTTACACTATTTAAATAAATTAAATTAAATAATATAATAATATTTTATTTCATTAGAAATTTTATCCTATTAAAAAATTACAATATTTTTAAAAACTAATGGCTTGTTTAAAAATATCTAAGTGGAGTTTTTTGCATAATTTTACATAGGCCTTTTAGCTTAAAAACCTCGATTAACAGTCGACTCTCGATAATTCGAAGTTAAAGGAACAATGAAAAACTTCGAATCATCAAGAGTTCGAATTATCAAGAGGGTAGGAAAAACTCCGAAAACACACGCAGAGAAATTTTTTTCTAATACATTTAAACTTGAAACTATGAAATAAAGCATCATTGCACATATGTATAAAATTATTTTAAAGTATTTTTAAAAGTACATGTTATACAGTATAGATATCAAGTTAAAAAAATCCTGTATTAAAAGAATACATTTAAATATTAAAAGAATGCATACTGTATATAATTAAATTTTTTTTAACGAAAAAAATCTGTTTCTTTTCTCTTTTTTTTTATGGCATCAATCTAACTTTGTCAATAGATTTTTCTAGAACAAATGACGCTTGAAAAAGGTCCGCATCAACACGATTTGAAAGAAAAAGTTGCCTAGTTGGATTAGTGACACTTAAGCTTTTCTGTCAGAGTTATCGGAGTCATCTCCGATGGTCATCAAAGAGGCTACGTTACAGGGGAGACAAGCAGGGAAATAACACAAAACATATTAAGCTCCAACCTGTTTGATCCAGGACTCTACATGATAGTGAGTGGTCGAATTCTCGAAAGTTTTGTAAGATAACTGTAACATCAAACTTCTACTGTACTTTGAAAAAATGAAAGCTCATTGTCAATAAATTAAGTGATTCATTGAAAAAAATAAACATCTTCGGAAGTATTGCGAATAATGATTTTTGCCCATAGGGAAGGTTTGGATATTTAAGGATTTTATTATTATTTCTACATGATATATTATATACGAATTTTAAATTTAATTTCCTATCAAATCATCTAATTAAAATACTACTAAAACCTGTATTTATCTAGAATATACCTATCAGATCGAAAGAAGACCACAGTAGGGTATAGATCCGGGGAAAAAGGTACGAAAATATCAATTTTTAATTCGTTTGTGATGACATAAAATCTCAAAATAAGTGCTACATACCACCCATACTTTATCGAAATAGTACATTATTACAAGGTCTTTAGGAGAAGCAAAATATTACGAAAGGGTGATATTTATATATTATTCATATGGCATGCAACACACAATCAATACAGAAAGATATAAAGTAGATATAAAAGTAGGTGTGAAAATGTTTATTCAAGATATTTCGTAGAAAATAAGACACTCCCGATTACTAAATACGCATTATTATAATTAAAGAATAATTCGAAATTATACTGTTATTTTGGAAAACTAAAAAGAAATTTTTACTGAGGAGTTGACAATTTATTGACATTTGTTCATTACTAGTACCGATAAATACAAGTAAATAAGAAAACGATCGAAAAAATATTATTCATAATTTGCTATTACCATTTTGAACATATTTTCCGTC
>BMAO01010637.1:0-19941 GCA_019973975.1 Trichonephila clavata | reverse complement strand
ATTCAATTTTATTTCTGGATGCAAGACTAAAATGTTAACATATGCCTGACGAATACCACAATAAATAATGTTTCTTTCTGAAAAATCGTTTTGGACTAAAAACAACGTTTTGAAACACGCGCACACAAATGAATGTAGATATTTAAATACACACACATTTGTAGTATATATACTATAACAAAAATTGTGAATGCAAACGTGATTATTGTTTATATATTCCGCTAGTAAGATGCTGAAAATAATCACGAAATCATATAATGATTTAGTTGTTTTCTCACAAATTTGACATATTATTGACACAAAGTTTTTTTATAAATGTCTTATATAACTATAGTTATAATTCTAGAAGTAACCAAAAATATTTTAATGAATTAAGAAGACAGTTCATGATATCTTACTATTATTTATCTTCAAAAAATATTTCTCAGTATTTTATAAATAAAATCATATTTTAAAGCACTTTTAATTATTACTAATAATTTTTTTTATCACGATAGTATTTTCACAAAAGATTTAGAGTTCAAATAGAACTTTGTAATAGTACTCTTACATTGATCCACGGTTTTAAATTGTCTCATAAAAACAAAATTTAATTATTTATGATTTAGACTATTGTTTTTTTGATACTCTACACATATTGTTGTTATGTAGCTTTACAATATTTTAAAGGTAAAGCTTTAAAATGAAAAAGAAACAAAAAAGTATATACTTACTTTCAAGCAATAAATATAGAAAATGCTAAAATTGCCATAAGAAAGAAAGCGGTGAAAAGGTGCATCATTTTGGTAGAGAATTTCAGTAGTTGGTGTTAAGTGGGAGCAATAGTGAAGATAGATACTACATAGAGCATAAAAAAAGGCTTCAATAACTATTTATGAGTATATGTAAGCTGTACATAAATCTCGCAGCTGTATTAGCTCATCTGTGCAGTTCAGGTTTGATACTTTTGTATATATAGTTTATTGAAAAAGAAATTGCCACAGTATGGTTGTTATATTTTTCAAATCATTTCGGTTTATCCATATGTTTTCAGAAAATACTCTAATTGCTATAAAAAGATGTTTATTCACAAACAGATATAAGAAAAGCTACACAGTATTAACGGTAAAAAAAGACAATGTTAATTAAACTGTACAATAACAATTCTTAAAAATTCCAATGAAGCGAACAAACAATTATGGAAAAGCATTATTTTAATACTTTAAGATACATGGATAGCTCTAAGAGAATCTCCATATTTTCTTACTTACAGTTAGTTAAAATTATTTTTAAAAAAAATTCTTTTATGTGGTTGATTATTGATTCATTAGTTGATTAATGTTTCACAGCCGGCTGGGTGGCGTAGTTGTTTTGCAGCTGGCCTTGTACGCCTAAGGTTGCAGGTTCGACCCTGACCCAACTCAGTGGGTTTTCATCATGCAGAAAATAGACAGCGGGCATGTCGTATGATTATGCGGGATGTTAAAGATCTCTAGACTTCCTGTTTGGTTTAGGTGCTCTCGGTAAAATTAAATTTCAGTGTTCAGGTGTCTCCCTCTGGAGATGAAACTGGGTGTCAAAATAACATTGCGGTGATTGGTATTCCACCTATATGGTATCGCACTAAAAAGTGATAATAGCTTCCAGGGAATATTTTAGGTCTGCAACAGTAAAATATCAATCCGCTGTGCCCCACTAGAAATAATAATAATAAAAGAAACGAGTGTGCTTTAGACCACATGACTGAAGTAAAACTTCTTTAGCGCCATCTATATGTATGCATATATTTTTTTGTTTACATATGCATAATATTTACATGTATATTCACATACATATGTTAATTTTCTACGAATATTTTAATTTATTATGGGTTTTCCTCGATAAATTAATATTGTTAAATAGATTTTTATTTTTATTCATTATTTTCATTATCGAATACATCAGTAATTACTATGATTGATTGTAAGACCGAGACAATAGGCTTATGGTATGAGAAACAAGAAGCATATGTTTTCGAATGAAAATTAGACAGATATCTAAAGAAAACTGCATCGATTGTTGTTCCATGTCTTGTGGTAGGCTCATTTCGGTTATTATTCATTTTATTCATTTGTAGTTTTAATTTATCTTGTAGAAAGTTTACCAAGAGTTGTCCATCTTCGGACGTGAAATTAACATTGAAATCCCCTGCTAAAATTAGTGGTAACGTCTGATAGTTTTCTCCTAATTCTTCAGAGCCTACTCGACCGTAAATCATAAGTCTTTAATATAAAAACCTTATAATAGTTTTAACTGTGCTATTGGGGGAAATGTAAGCAACTGCCATTAATTATGATGTTTGTTCCATCGCCCAAAGCACTGTGAGAAGCACATATATCACCAATTTATGATTGACCAATATCGATTTCACGAATATATCGTAATAAAATATCCATGTTCGAAGTTACTATATTCGAGGTAACATTTGATTTCTGATAAATTGCCACTCCTGCTGATCTAACATTTTTACTCTTAAATTTCGTAATACAATTAAAATTCGGGATGTCAACATTTTCATCGTTATTTGACCAGGTTTCTGATAGAAACAAAATACTGCTTGAATCAATTATGGGATCGCTCAAGTCAGACACGTGTTTTCTGAGACTTCGGCAATTGAAAGAAACCATGAACAAATTTTTTCTGTCATTCATGAAATCAAGAATCGTTCTTCCTGTTGTTGACAATGTGTTCAACGATAATCGGCGAAATTCATCTTGTAATGATCCATGTATCATTTTTTCGACTATGATGAAATCGATTATCATTGTCTTTTGGCACTATATGTACAGTCCTTCAATACTGGTAGCAACTTGTGATAGAGCAACATATAGTAATGGTAGAGAATAAGTCCTTTAAACAACTTCATTGAACGTTCCACCTTGAGATTTATGAATTGTCATGGCACATCTTGATACTAAAGGAAAATAATTTCGTTTTGGGTTTATTTTTTTGTTATTTTTTCATGGCAATGGTAGATGTTCTGCGTTCTATTAGGACGGCATGTTTATCAATATTATGTATCGCAACGTAACCGGAAGCTTTTCGTCGAAGTTTTTCGCCAACATTTCGTAAATTCTCAAAAGTTAACCATACTCGTGTAACTTCATTTTGTTCAATATGTACTAATTTACCAACTGCACCGTTTGCCAATCCATCTGATACATCAATGTTTGGACTGGTAATGTACGATTTAATCACGCAACCATAAGTAAATTACTTCAAATAATTTTGAAAAAATCAAGTAATTCTCTTTATTTTTTGATATATTTTTTAATCCTAATATAAAACATATAAAAAAATCAATTTTTTTTTCATTTTTCATCATCAACTTTCATTCATCAAACTTTTTTCTATCTTGCGAAAACATCGAGTTAAAATGTAGATATGGCATGTGATCTTGTATTAAAAATTCACCAGACAAGTTTTCCTTACTAATAGAATTCAGAAAAACTCATTCCGCTTTGATTCACATATATCTCAAACTTTTTACGAACAAAAATCTTAAAAACATCAATCTTTTTTTATTCCTGCTGATGAATAACTTCCTATTCCCCCGATAGATGACGCTGCTTCCAAACTGTCATGTTAGCTGCGACCATATCTCCCTCTCAACTTCTGTTCGCCTCACCCGATCGCACTTTTCGTAACGCTCTCTTCACGCATTCACCAGTTTACTCTCCAAGTCAAGCGTGCGTAAAGAAGTTTTACTTCAAAAAAAATGTTCCACTTTGTAATGAACTTCCTTCCCTCTAAAATTATGGTTGTGTCAGTCAAGTGGTCATGGTTGCGACCTCGTGGCCGGCTTTGACGAGTCACGAGTTCGAAATCTGGTAAAAGTAAAGAACTGCCGTACAGTAAATCTATACAAGGAGTATCCTTATACAAGTTAAATCTATGGAGGTTCAATGTCTTCCTGATTAATTCAGAGGCATAGTTGGGAGGGATCTAAGAGAAGACATCTGTCTTTGGGGTATCATCTAGGGTAGAGGGGGGGGCAGACTTTTCATGGGTACGGGCTACTTCAGATGTTTTTAAGGTGCTGCACCCCCCCTCCCCCAGTGGCCATTCTTTATTAAAATTGTATGTTTTCTCTCTTTTTTTTAACACTTGTTTCCGATATTGTACTTCTCTTTTAAAATATTATATTTTTACTATAAAAACATAAGTAACACAAAATTGTCTAGATCAAAGGTTCCGAAACTTTTTTGTCTCATAGACCCCTTGCCATGTTTTTCGGTCTGGGGTAGATCCCCTGTTTCATTAATATTGAATTTTTGGAAATTTATCAACTTAAATGTCTTTTCGACAGCTGGTACTACTACTCCTACTTTAAAAGAATTAAATTTTTTTCTAACTGTAATGAAGTATAGTGTTTGAAATTTAAAAAGCACAAGTTAATTAATAAATAAGACAGTCAAATAAACTAACTAAAGAACAAACAAATGAATTTAATGGGAGGGATGAATCTCTAGCACTACAATACCAAATTTTCAAAAAACATTTGGTATCAATCTTGTCTGGTTTAACCTTAAATTTCCTCAGTTTATGACCAGTTTTTTTAGATTGGCATCTGCGCTGAAATTCCTTCACACTCAGAAAAGCAACGAAAAACTTCCTCACGATATTCCATAAGTTGGGACAAATAACAGGTTGGACTTTTTAAGGTCTAAATTGCTGGCTTCCGTTTCTTAACTTTAAGATTTTAGTTAGTGCTTACTACGATCAGTTCCTATTGTAATGTGACATTTTTTTCTCAATATGACCGTATGAATTCATTGCCTATACTGTGGTATTGCCATAGAGTGTCAAAACATTCTCAAATCTGGTTTGAAAATCTGGAATAAAAAGTATTTAAATATATTGAACGTATGTTAAAACGTTCTGACAGATTGACTGTGACGAATTTAGAAAATTCGGGACCTCCAGTATTATACTTCTTTAGCTTAACTCGAGAAAGAAAAGCTGAAATGGTTCTTGCTTTAATAAAATGTATGCTGGTACCTTGTAAATGCAAATTAACCTCATTAAATTAAGTAAACAAGTCTGTTAAAGTGGAAAATTAGGTTTCAACTTGATTATACATTTTTTTTAAAAATAAAGTCTCAATCTAATTTAATGAGAGCAAATATCATAAACCCCCACTTACACCCCATAGACCCCCAAATTAATTTTTGGAGACCACTTTGGGAATCGCTGGTCTAGATGAATGCTTGAACAACTGTGAGTGACTGCAAGACCGTGGAGCGTGGAGGTATTCAATGCAGCGAGAGAGAGCATACGTGAATCGACGACTCTAAAACCACAGTATGTACTTAATTTGGTTTCAAGAGCCAATCTCGTGCTATCGCCGAAGAACAGATCATTAACATTTATTTACCCCTTCAGTCAGCATGTGGGAAAAATTCATTTATACAGCTGGCATCGTAAGAATCGCTTTTTTCTCCTACAATGGCAGTGGACTTGTCGAGTGTCATCGTACGCTTCCAGTGAAGGTAGTGTCATCTACACATTTATCGAATCATTTGCTTCTGTAAACGCAGTCACATCGACTTTGAGAGGTCTTGTGGATGTGTGTCTAATCTAGCTGGTGTCGGTTTTTCCATAAAAAAAAACAAAAATGTTTATTTTAGTATGCGCGTCTTTAAGTATTGGTAAAGATGGTCACCCACGAATGTTTTGGCGGTTCACCGGTCGATCACGAACGACTTTATGTTTATTCCTGTTTTAGGGCAAGGGCAGGCAATTGTTTGGGATCTACCACCAAATTGTTTTAAGATGACTCCATCCCGCATTTAATTAACTCCGCACCCCAAAAATCAATGAATGTACATTAAATAAAATAGTGGCAGTTATATATATATTTTTTACTGTGATAATTTCATATTTATATAGCTGCAAGTACAGTTAATTTTTGAATCAACTTAATGAGACAAATACGCCCTACCACACCTTTCTACTGTTTTGTTTTTCTTTGTTTTTACTTGCTACAAAGGTTTCACTCGTGTATGCATATCATGCTTGTCTAAAGTGCGGTCCAAACGCAAATTATGAAAACATTTCAATTTACACATTTTTATTAAAAAAAAATTTATGCACAAAATATGCTGCATTAATTTTCGATTTAATTGAAGAATTTGAAAGGAGATTTCAAGATTTTCGAAAAAATGAAGAATATTTCAATATATTTACTGCCCCGTTTTTCCGGGAAATAAATAAATTTTCAAATCTTCAAATGGAATCCATTGAACTGCGAAGTGACATTCAACTGAAAGAAAAATTTAGGAATGTTTCTATACTGGAATTTTATAAAGATTACCTACTCCGCGCGATAAATATTCTCATTTTCACACTCATGCTTTATTAATGTTTTCAGATTTTGGCAGTACTTATATTTGTGAACAGTTATATTCCAAGAATGAAGCATACGAAAAACAAAAATAGGACAAAGGTCACTGACAAACATCTTGAAAATGCATTAAGAATTGCAACTTCGTCTATAGAACCCGATATCGATTTGCACAAACTCAAATTCATTCATCTCATTAACTGGACTTTTTTTCCATCTTAATGAAATCCAAACTAAATGAAACGAAACTTTTAAAAATTAAAAATAAATGTGTACTTATTCATGTCTAATTCAAATTTAAAAAAAAAATTGTAGTAAAAATGAGTTAAATTATTTTAATAGAGACTACATAGAGTTAATTTTTGTTTCAATTTGTTAAAAAAATATTGTACGTGCTGCCCAGAAAAAAAATTATTTTTGCAATGCGGCCCACAAGTGGTCATAGTTTAGACAATCATGATGTATATATTGACGTGGTCGTCCTAGTGGAAAAAAAGAGATGAATCTTTGGTTGCTCACGGTAATGTATCAAAGCAGTTCTGTCATAAAAGGCCGACAAAGAAGAAAATAACGTTACGGGCTGCTATTTGTCCATTTCTGATTTAGGGGATAAAATTGAGTATTAATTTTATATGTATTTTTTTTACTTTGTCTGCTTACGGTATTCAATTACAGTGAATATCGTTTAACACGAAACTGAAGTGGACTGAAATGTTTTTTCGTGTTAATGGATATTGCTAGGGAAAAAAACCTGTATTTAGCAAAATGTTTATTGGAATACATAGATTTGTATACATATGTATTGAGCACATATATATATGTTTACATAGGTATCTATTTATGCTTGTATTTAATAAAAATCAATGAAGTACATTTTCAAGTTTTTTAAAAAACAAACATTTATTGAGTTTTTGAAAAATAATGCGATACATTGTCTTTTTTAACATTAAATTGTTCGATGTCGTTCATTTTGTTATTCATTTCACCAATGGAATGTGCACCTAAATAACTGTGCGTTTACTTTTTATGAAGTTCCTTATTTCGGATGATATGGGAATAAGAGCTGTATTTTTCATTTCCTTTTCGAATTAGAAATAGGCATCAACGATATTTTTTGAGCTATGAACAAACTCCAAAATGTCTTTGTCTGCCATAATTAAGGCTGTATACACATTATCATTAACTACTGCAACACATTTTTTTGATGTGATATAGTAGTACATTCCAATAATACCGAAACTTTCACAAACATCGACTGGTGTTTTCCGCATTTTGTTCATTCGCAGAAGGGAATTCTTCTAGTTTTAAGTGATTTTCGTTTCGTGTTAAGAGAAAAAACGCAAGAAAAAGCATAGTAGTTTATCGTACCGTGGTATTATTTCGTGTTAACCAATGCTTCGTCTTAAGCGTTTTCAGGTTAAACGTATCTTACTCTGTATCTTCAAAATATTATTCTCGTCTAAATTATTTTATTTTTCTCTCTCTTTTTATACTAATGTAATGTACTACAGAATGCGGGTAGAATAAATAAAGTTCTGAACAAAAATTGCAGAGCCTCTTATGGTCTACATCTTCTTAAGAGGCCCTAAAACTGATTTCGTCTTCGGGAAAAGAGGGAGGGGTAGAAAAACTTTGATAAGGCTCTGTAAACATGTCACAATTTTTGATATAATTATTATTTTTATTTGTGTAAGTTCTAAAATAATAATAGTAAACAGAAAAATCGTAAAAGTGCCACTTAACAGAGCGTAAGGAACTACAGAAAAAAACCCCGTTTTTTTTAAATTTCAAAACCGTTCTAAAATGCATTTAACTTGCATTCAACTTGACAGAAAGTACCCTTAAAATTTTTATTGACAGCTTGTTAAATGGTGGAATAAAAATCAGTACAAAACAAACATATGTCTTATAACCTATTAGGTTTAGCAATGAATGTGAAAAACAAACCACCTAGAATAGCGGTCGCCAACCTTTAGAGCTTCATGGGCCACTAAACGTGTAGTTATATATTTAGCAGACCATTAATATAAATTCAGAAAAAAAATGTAAATAAATTTATGTAATAATAATCAGAAAACTTTTTTTTTATAAATGTAAAATGTGCATTCTTTACTCATAACAAAGTTATAGAATATTTATACTTTTCGGTTGTAGATTTTGTTTTATTTTGCTATTTTTAAAATATTCATCTTCTAAGATTCATAACTTTATTGTTCTTTTTTTCCCTTTAAGGTATCGGACTACTTGCGGCAACCTTTTTTTAAAAAAAAAAAATGGAGATATAAGGATTTTTTTTTTGTGATTTTAGATTTTTTTAGTATATTTTAAGAAAAATATGCTAAAATTAAGAAGAGAAAAAAGAAATTATCATTATTAAAATGGGAAAAAAGGGTACAAATTGACGAAAAATAACACAAACCGGGCTCATTCCGTACCAAAAATTTATGAACACATTTCCAATTTTTCAATTCTGATGTGTTGTTATTTTATTCATTTTTGAAATAACCTTCCGGATAAGAGTATTTTAATTTTTACAAAAACTAGACACTCTTATATTAGTTATTATATGAAATCGCTGGAAAAAGAAACAGTTATTATATTCACAAAAGGGACTGTAAATTTCGTAATGATTAATAAATCAGAAGATCAAAACAATTCTACTATTATACAGAACATACACAAAATATTTCAGCTAATTATTTTCGAAACTCTTTGAGTAATTGCTGTCCTCGTTTGAGCATTAAAAAAAAACTCATTTCAAATAAAACGCGTTTTAAAGTATGACATTTTGGTTAAAGTAACGGCATCTGCTTTTACTAAAACACTTTTTGTTTTTACTCTAGTAAATGGAAAATAATAAGCATGTTATTTTTATAAAGCTAATAAGATGACCCGTAAAAAAAACTTATAAAAAAATTTGGCCAGTTTTTGGAAAAATTCACAATTTTGGAGTAGTTGGATACCTTAAAATAATGAATTTGTGAATGTTACAAAAAAGATTGCGACTGAAAAATAATGAACAAAACCCCATTGCATTCTTCTGAAAAAAAAGAAGAAATTCACTAAAAATATTTTTAAAAGGAGAATAATTGTTAATTATCTAGATTACTGCTCCATATTTTACTATAAGATGGCTAATGATATATTTTATAAAAATCTTATGGCTAAGATTTATGTGAAATAAATGCCATTAAGTGTATTTTGTTCGTGTTAACAATAAAGACTTCAAACATTGAATGGATGATATTGAGAAATATTGAAATCCAAATTAAGGTGTCTTTTGTAACACATATTATACAAAAGATTTAAAATAAATCCATCTGTTGACATTCCTCGCAAAATCATACGTTACTGTAAGAGAAACATACACCGAACCATTTATATTCCTCAAATTAATTAAAATTCTACATTCTAAGAACTCATTGTGATACATTGTGATAGGCTATTTTTTATTGTTGTTAAAAACAAGTTTTAAAAAATAGCCAGCTGGGGGGCATGGTTGGTTTGTCGCTGGCCTTCTACACCCAAGGTTGCGGGTTCGACCCCGGCCCAAGTCGGTGGATTTTTATGATGCAGAAAATCGACAGCGGCCATGTCGTATGATTATACGGCATGTAAAAGATCCCTAGAGTGTCTGTTTGGATTAGATGCTCTCGGCAAAATTAAATCCTAGAACCGGTTCGTATCGTCAAGAGCTCAGGTGCCTCCCTCTGTGGAGGTAACTGGTCGTCAAAATTGCTTGCTGTAATTTGTATCGCCTATATGGTGCAGCGCTAAAAAATGATACCAGCTCCTGGGGATTGTTCTAGGTCTGCAAAGGTTTAAAATACCAATATGTGCAGCCCCATTGGAAAAAAAAATGTTTTAAAAATTGCACATTTTCAAACTTGTAAATAATATTATTTGGAATTTAAATGTCTGTTCAGAGCAGATGATATTTCTGCAGATGACTTAATTAGAGTTAACAAATGCTTTTTACAAAATATCTTAGATCCAAATATTGTTTTAAAAATAGAAAAAAAAAACAAAAAAAAAACAGATACATAATGTGAAGTAGTTATAAGAATAAATAACTAGTAAAGGCAAATATATACATATTCTCGTAATATTCAAACACTATATTTAATCTTTGATACTTACCTATTATCACAACCGTATTGGCGACATTAAATGAAACGAAGCCCATGGTTGCTAATTTAGCGCGTAATACACATGCGAAATCAGGTTTGCCAACTTAGCGAGTTATCTTGAACGTTGGCATTGTTTGCGATAATGCGTAATCACCTAATTTTTATATAATTATTATCTGAATTAAAATAAATATTCTTAAGAAATCAATAAATAATCGTTATTAAAAAAAAAATGGTTTTTCCAAGGGGAAAAATAAATATAACAATGTACAGAATGGTTTCACGAAAAAAAAAATATCAGAATTCAGCTACAAGAGTTTTGTAGTCGTGTTTCATATTTTGTTTTTAATTTGTTTTGTGTATATTTTGTTTTTGTTGCCCCATTTTGATGAATTTTTAAGCCAGAAAGATTTTTTAAAATTAAATACAGTCAATACGTTTAATACGAAAACGCTCAAGGCGAAATATCGGTTAACTCGAAATAATACAACGGCCTCGACAAACTACTATCGCTTTTCATGCATTTTTCTCTTAACATGAAACGAAAATTGCTTAACAGAAAAAGCTTTTCTGGGATTGAACAAAATACGGAAACCACCGGCCGAATTGGACTATCCTATAGTATCATTGGAAGAATTCGTTTCAGTAGATGAATATAATGTGTGTTCACATCCCCAATGAAAAGAATAACGCCGTTCCTGTCCCCAAGTCAACCGAAATAAGAAACATCACGAAAAGTATGCCCAGTTATTTAGAAGCTCATTCCAATGGTGAAATGAATAACAAAATGGATGACATCAATCATTTGACATCATCATAGACCATTTGATCACTGATATATCTAGTTCTGCATGGGCCCTGTATCAAAATTCATTGGGGGCCTTTGGGAGCCTGAGGGGCAACAATTTAGGTTTTTTTGCTGACACATTTTAGGGCCCCTAAGACTTGGGTGCCCCTTATTATTGATACGATGTTAGCTACTCTTTTGAATTTGATGCTAAAAAGACAATGCTACAATTATAAAAACTAAATAAATATTTTTTTCTCAAAAAACTTGAAAATTTTGTATAAAATTTCCTTAAGTTCTTGTGAATGTTTTAGTTTCATTGGTTTTTATTAAATTCATGCATATATATACATATCTATGTAAATTAAATAAACTGTATTAAACTCATTTTGTTGAATAGATGTTTAGTTTTTGTAGTATCCTTTAACACGAAAAAATATTTCACTCCCTTCAGTTTTGTGTTAGGAGATTTTCACTGTACGTTGTTCCGAATGGCAATAAGATGCTTATAGCAGTATAAGAAACTCTGTATATTCTGTCTGAATGTTAAACCAAAAATTTAGGACCTGCTGTTGCTTAAATTGAGTTTTTAGCGTCGAATTTGTTCCCTCTCACAAGCCTTTTGATTTATCGTAGTACTCGGACAAATTTTTTTATCCATTCATGCTTAGTTTTCCTTTCTAGTTTTTATTTTATTTGAAAAGGATCTATCTTGCAATTTGAAAACTGTCCCCTAAGTTTAATTTCATTCAATTCCTACAATATATATAGTTCTCTCTCTAGATACTATATACTCTAGAACCGGGGTGAGCATTACATCGATCGCGATCGACCGGTGGACCGCCAAGACATTTTGAGGTGACCGCCTAAAAATTTACCAGTTAGTAATTACGTATCAAGATAGGGTGACAGTACGCAGACTAAGTCTTCTACTGACTATAATTACGAGAACTAACTTTAGATGGAAATGTTTTATTTTTTAATGTATTTTGAATTGTTTCATAATAAATGTATCGTTTGATATAATTATATTTGGGGCTATTATTATTAAGTTCGTATCTTGCGTTTTGCTTCAAACGTGGTTTTAAAACTGTTGATTTTTTATTTTAGTTCTGTAAGTATATAAGTACATATTCCTTACTTATTATTAAGTTATAATAATAACCTCTTTCCTCACCTTACCACACCTACGACATTGGACAGTAGCGTACACAAGAATTTTTAAAGGAAGAGGTCGAGGGTTGAAGGTCTACCATTCTTGTATCATACCCAATACGCAGGCAAACATATTTTTTTTTATTTTGTCGATTGTGGGAACAAAAAACAGCAAAAAATAAATTACTGAATAAATAATTAACATTAATAAATAAAAAAAATTATTAATATCAAATACTTAATTACATTTTACATGGTACATATATGGGGCTATAATGAATCAGAAAAAAATGAAGGGTTATGAAGAAGGGTTCGGACCAGTGGACCCCTCCCCCGCCCTTGTGTGCGCCACTGACACTGGGTGGACCGCGACTCCTTTAAAAATTTAGAAGTAGCCCGCATCCTGGAAAAGTCTGCCCACTCCTGTTCTAGAACGAACCCTTTGTTGACCACACCCACCCATGATAAAAACTAAAAATCATAATATTTGTCACTATAGCAATCGTTATATTATATAAATTTATACTTTCTATAACATCAACAAATGTTAGAAACCATAAAAATACGTTTGTTTAACACCGCAGGAAAGAAGAAACGCAGATAAACTGATTCGGATATCGAGAAACCTAACGCTGCGTGCAATTTCGGGGAATCCCACAATTCAAATAACAAAGCGTTAAACCGAAACCGCACTAAGCTAGGGTTTAATTGTTTTTATACATTTTTATATTAATTGTAACTATTTAATAAAAAGTAACTAAAATAAAATTGTTGACCTAAGTAGGAATTGACTTAATTTTTTTTTATATTACTTGTTTTCATATAAGTTAATTCATTAGAAAACCGTTTTTAGTTTGTAAAACATCATCCTTTAACATATGTTGACCACAAGTTAAATTTTCAAACGGAAGCCTTCGTTTTTCTTTAATTTTTCTATGTACATACGATCCTTGAAGAAATATGTTTACTTTACTTAGAATGGCAAAGAAGTCTATTAAGTAGAGTAAACATCGAAACCATGTTTCATCCCATAATTGAAGAGTGTAGATATGTGACTTAGTTCGATTTAAATAATGACTTTCGAAAGTAAAAGGAGGATTCTGTGTTTGCTGGATAATTATCCGCATAATGAAGCAAATACTTTCCAATTTAATTATCTTTTTTTAAAATAAAATATATAAATTTGACTGCATTATTTAAAATGTCTTTTAATGCATTCTGCATTAGTTTTACAATAAGCACATAGCGATGTTTGTATTATATCGCCTTACAGCAGTAGTCTTCAAACTGTGTTCCGTGGAACCCTGAAGTTCTAAAAAGCATATCCAGGGGTTCCATAAGTCACTAAAAAATCGAACAGAAAATTCTAAATGTGTATGCAAAATGAATTTATATTTTCCCCGAAGTTTGAATAGCCACAATTATCTAAAGCTTATCCCTGTCATTTAAACTGAAAACTTTATTTAGACTTAACTTTATTTTGCAATATCTTTCAAACTATCATTATATAATAAAGGAATATTAAAGAGGTTTTTCTTTATATATACTACGTACTGGTAGATTATGAACATTCTATTGTTTATTCTATCCCGGGTTCCACGAAATAATTTTATACTCCTTAGTACAATGTCTTTGCAAAAACTTATCGCTTTTAATGGAAATACATCTTTTCCATTTGTGGGGAAATACACCTATATATAAGAGAGGGAGCAACTTATCAGGATAGAGCCTAGTGATTAGGGCATCGGACTCCAGACCGGAAAGCCTGGTTCGATACCCGATGCCACCAAATACCCTCCGAGTACACACAGAGTATGTGCTCGTTAAGTCAGTGGGTCCAAATGGTGTCGCCATCTATTGTGTTGTGTACCGAGCAAAATCGTACTGTCACCTTCATTGGGTTTAAAGCTTAGGCTAACGACAGGCGTAAAATCTAGCCTTAGTCGCGATGAATTTCGTGGACCTTGATCTGATGTTACTGTGGATCAGGTGGCATAAGCAGCAACACAACAACATCAAAACAGATTCGACGTTAAAATCCAAATTTAAGCATGAACAGTTCCTAAATTTTAGGTTGCAAATTCATGCAAAATGCACAGAAATTCTCACTGAGCTATAAATATTTTAATGCCATTCCTTAACACATATTTAAGTCAAAAATATTTCTAAAGTACGTGGTTACAAAAATAAAATATGAAATGCGATTGCGGATAGTTTCAATAGATCTAGACTTCGACAGTTTTTGTAAAAAAATGAAAACACATATCCTAGTTACTAAATATAATGCATGGGTAGGTGGATCACAAATCAATATTATTAATTGAGTAAGTTGCATTAAATTTTTTAAATAATAAATACAAAACATTTTTTTAACTTTCTCCTCAGAAATTACGCAGAACATGTTGAGAGAGATCTATTTTAAATATTACTCAGATAAATTCTTATAAGTGTGTTTTGACAATGGGTTCCCCTTACAGTTCTAAAAGTTCCGTAAGTCGAAAAAGTTTTGATGACCGCTGCCTTACAAGTTGATATGTTCCTCACCTGCTTTGGGTGGTTGTGTTTATTTTGAGCTCCCATGTGTTCTCTTTATTAGGAGCTCCTTATAGAATCTGGGGCAGTTAATTTGCACTAGTTTTTTTTTCACTTGGAGCTTCTATGGACGTGGATTTAAAATTTGTCACCCAATTAATAGGAACAAGTGAAAAAATAAATGAGCTATACGCTTAAAAATAATGCTGTTTTACTAGAGAAGTTAAATTTTACGTTGTATGAATATCTAAAAACTTCCAATATAGTAAAGAGTTTCGAAATTTTTAGGTATCCGGTTATTTATTTCGTAAACGTAATGAAATTCACTGTGTAGATATCTCTTTTCACATATTAGCATTCATATAAAGCACTTGACATAAAAAAGGAGGGAATTCTTAATACATTTTCACCAAAACTCTTGTAGAACTTGAATATTAGAGGCATTGTGCTGTTCACAGGGATTGATATTATACATTTTCTTTTTCACTGACTGTTTCCCAAAGCGCCAAGTAAAATTCCAAAAGTTAATAAACTAGCATAACTGGAAATGATCAATGATCTATCCATTACATAAATCTTCCACAAAGTCAAACGGTTTGGTTGTGTTAAATCCTCTTTCATATTACACTTGATTTCTCGTTTAGTAGTAGGAATTCTACACAACAAACACTGAATTCGTCTCGTAGCTTCTTCAGTTAACTCATTTGTGAAAGACGCAGAAAGCATGATCAGTAACTGGGTGAACAATTAATAATTATAGACAGAGCTTCAAGAAAAATATTCAGCTGTTAGGGTTTTACAAAACGCTAATCTGTAACCTCCCCAAAATGTTCCATCATACTGACGAAGACTGTCACAAAGGCAAGTATGAAAATTATCGTCCATACAATTTACGCATTTCATAATGTCACATGCAAGGAAATCAATAATTCGATTTCTTCAGAAGAGCAATTTTTATTTGTTGATCTATCAAACACCGTGTAAGATCTCGGATACATTTGCAAGTGAAGCTGTAAAACATGGCAAACACAGAAATGATGAAACTTGAGAAAATTGTACAGAGCCTGGACGTGTTCAAATAGCACTAAAAAAGATCGCGGTTCAAGATAATCCGAGAGAATAATGGCTTTTTGTTTGATATCCTGAGTTTGATGGAACCCCCCGAGTAATACAGCAAAACCCCAGATTGCCACCAGAATTTGCGAAAGATAAAGTACACTAGAAAAAAATATTTGCCTCTTATCGGCTTATGTCCTGAGAATTTTGATGAATTTGATTCAGGTTTTCAATCACATGCAGGATTGCTCGTCGTCTTAGTAAACAGACGCGTAAATTGATACCACATTGTTGTTACGAGGAAAGTAGTGTATTCCCATATTCGATTCCATACGAAGAATAACCGCAACGTATATACAAGATATTTCACAATAACAAGATAAAAAGAAACACCTAGAACAAACTTCATGCAAAAATTATTCTCGATTTGTAAGATTAGTTTGATTCACATTTGAAGGATGTCTGTCATGGTCTTTATAATAATCAAAAGCATCGATTCCAATTAACTGAAGAAGAATGAAAATCATTTCGAATTCTTTTACAAGCGAATTTTTCTCTTCCTTCTTCTGCTTACTCCAGATTTCAACGCTATAGGCATCCTGGAGTCGATGTTTGTTTTTTTGATATGCTGTTGACAGCTTTGTCTTCTATTAATGAACATTTCTTTCATTTTTTTTGGTTGGAGTCAAGAAATTAATCTATGTTAAAATGTACACACATAATAGCATTATTACAACTAATTTCGGTACAGTTTTAAGTTTGAAACGAGGTAGTGTTAATGCATTTACGCTTAAAAAGCAAGTGGCAAACATTTTAAAGCACCATGGCAAAAATCGATCATCAGGGGTATCGATGTGAGTATTCTTTTTTTCCATTTTTTATTGAAAATAATTATTTTTCCAATAGAAGTACCATTTATTAAAGAAATAATTAGCTTTTCTCTTGAATATATCAATACTTATCTCGCATGCTAATAAATAAGTTATTTCATTTCTAACTGAATAATTAAATGAAACCAATATTCATGACCTCAAATCTATTAGCATAAGGTATGAGGGAATATATTAGCATAAAATGAGGGTTTAGTCAACAACTCATGTCATTATTTTAGCATTCTATACAGATGTATTAGAAATTGGAAGAGTCATTTAAACTATTTATTTAAGCTTAAAACTTTAAAGTTTTTTAGTGTTTAAATGGATTTTTTTGACACACAAATAATTATATTTCTTCTGTGAAACGAGAATCTAAATATTTAAACAAAGTTGCAATGTTACAATTAAATTCTTCTTTCTACCTCTACTTGATAATTCAACATATACCATTCTTTAATTTTTATGATCGGAGAAAATATTTATCGACTGATGTTTTCGAATAGTGTCAAGGATAAAATTTTATATCTTCCATTGCTTAACACACTCCTTCAGCCTCACCCATCAGTAAACTTTTTTTAAAAATTCTCTTAATTGCAGAAACTTTCTAGCAAATTATACTAAACTAAAATAAATTTTTTTATGAGGATTAAAATAAGGCTATTCATCCATCACAAATGAAAAGATTCAAAAGATAAGTTTAAAATTTAGCAACTCTATTTGCTACTAACTAACTATTTGCTCCTACTACTATCCAAATTTGAAGCTCCTATATTACGAATAAACCAAATAACGAATAAAATATCCGGTTCCGAGAACTCTTCAAATCGGGTTCGACTGTATCGTGATCATATAAACTTCATAGAGAACGTGAATCCATTTTAATGCTCATTATAATTTTCTTTTCGATTTTTTTTGACTCATGGAATCCAGGAGTGCATGGAGCACAGTTGAAACCACTGGCATACCGTAATGCGAACTATACTCTCTTAACGGTCGAATAATTTTGAAGAAAACTGCCCTAAAAGTGCTTATTTTTTTATTCAAGAAATCATATAAAACTAAGTACATGTTAACATATATATCATTTTTAATTTTTAGCTTGAAATACGAAATTTAATTTTTTAAGTAAAGCAACGTTTAGGCTTATAATCACTGAATGCTGCTTTCCAACAAAGATAAAAATTAAAATAAAACATGTTTTTTAACATTAAAGGAAATTTTATTACATTATGTATAATATAAATAAGAAGTTGTAACTTTTCTTGTATATAAATTCGAAGCAAGAGATGTAAAGCCAATATCACAATCTGGACAGTAGTACCGACTTTCCTTTCTGCATCACTTGTATTGTTTCATCTCTTTTGGAACAACAAACTTTGCATTCTTGATGGTTGTCGTTTCTTATCATTTGGAGGTATCTCTCTAATAAAATGTCTTTCAATCAAACGGCTGGGGTCATTCTCCAGCTTGGCCGACCTCTTTTTCCATGGTTTTGATATAAATACTTTCAATAAGTTCTTCTACTAAAGATAAACGGAACATCAAATGTGATTTTTGCTTCTTATTTTTGTAAATAAGTACGAGTTCAAAATAGTTTGATCTAACAAATGAAAAAATATTTTTTAGTACTTTTCTCTCTCTTACTTCGTTTTCGGCAATTGAGTAATCTCCGATATATGGTTTACAATGTCTATGCTTTTATATTTTTAGTGTAATCAGTGACAAAAAAGTAATAAAAGTAGAATCCAATTCATTTCTTGACTCTAACTCTATAATGTATACAATATTAAAAAATACATATATTTTTTTATTATCAGAGAACGTATATATATAACCAAGTGCTTTCACAAGAGCGTAACTAAGTACTTGACCTAAGATTACAAAATATAACGCTAATATATATGTTTGATTATGCTGAATCTAGTTAAAAAAATTAATAATTATCGCTAAACATTAAATAATCTGGTATGGTACTGCATCTGGTGTATAAATTAAGAAATGAAAATATTCTGGCTTAGAAAAAGATCGTTTCAAACTTTTTTTGGCAAGTTATTTTCAACACTCCAGCCCGAAATACCACGGGCACGAGGAATAGAGAGGGAAATTTCACGTGATTGACGGAGCGAAAGCAGGGATACTGTCGTTGAAGTCATCCATCTGAAGGGTTTAAGTCAGGGGTGCAATATTTGTCTTCTCTTAGTTACGTCGTAGCTTTGCATATGATGTTAAGTTTGTCTACGCACAGCATAGACAATTTCATTGACGCATTGTATTTTAAATTTTTTAATCTGTGTTATATTATAATTTGTAAAACGCCCCCCCCTAGCTAGAGAGGACTGAAGAATCAGTTTTTTACATCGATACGCCGTGTTTACTTTAACATAACTATAATTTGATAAATGTGTAGACGACATTGTGTTGTCTTCCCATACGAGGAGACGAAGGAACAGTAAGTCGAGTTATTCGGATTCCGTGTTATTGAAGCTGAGTTTACGGACTCTACTGTATTACTCCTTAAATGGTAAATTCACAAAATATTCAAGTAAAGGCCATCGTACATTAAAATTAATAAATTCATGACAGTATAATTTCTTTTCCTAAGATTCAAGTAAAAAATAGTTTAACTTATATAAACGTAACAGTGTAATAAAATTCATTTATTTTTTTTCATTAAATATTCTTAATTACTTTTTACTATAATAATTTATTTGAAACAATACATGCAAGTAAGTTATTTAAACAATTTCTTTTTATAACAGAAAATTACATAAAATATTTTCTTAAGTCAATTCCTACTTGAATGGATGAATAGAAAGTATTTATTAACGCGCCACAAAATGTTGAACTCACTTCTATATAAATTATTTGTATGTAGCTGTCTAAGTCAGTAATTTTTATAATACTGTAGCATCCATATTTTTATATTAACTCTATTATTTATTTCATAATCTTTCTAAAATTAATATCTTGTTAGCTTGCAATTTCTATTTTTTCAGATATGATTAATTTTTATTCATCTCTCTCTTGTAGAGAGATTTTGAT
>BMAO01010636.1:0-17735 GCA_019973975.1 Trichonephila clavata | reverse complement strand
AAATAAAAAGAACAAAATGAATTTATTTTAACAATATTAAAACTTTTAAGTACATACATGAACTGTAAATACTCTAACAGTCATATATCAATTATCCCAATTCAAAGAATTTTTCGGCCTTCGATTCTTAGCCACTTTTAATTTGCAGTAGCACTGAAAAAAGTACGGCTTGGTTTCTAATAAATACGATAAATTTACAATAGAGAAACTGATTATTTTTAGATTCCGTTTTTCGAAATTCTGTCCCAATCTTGGGAATGATGGCAGTTTCTTTCCCAGTAAAATTTCTAGAAAGATTCCAAGGAAAGGAAACAGACCTAGAAATCAGAAACCGTAAAACAAAGAGAAACAGAACAACTTGGAATTATTGTTTCAGATAACGACTTATTGAATGAGTTCTTAAAAATAAGGTTTTTTTCACAGAATATTTTTAAGAGGAGTCGAGTCATTTTACCCTCGAAATTCGTATATAACTGAAATCAGGGACAACTAAGACAATGCGAGAGGCTGAATAACAAAAAGATCATAATAAAATGTTTTTTGTAACTTAAATTCGAAAATTCTAGATAATTCTACTAAAAAGGAAAATAATGAAAATATTTTTATTTGTTTAAGACAAATTAATTGATAATATCCGAGATTTTCTAAGTCCGCGTAATAACATTTCAATTAATATAAGCTCAATTTTGTGTATAGATTTTTTTTTTACTATGTGAATAAACAAGAGATCCAAAAATAACTAGATGTCAAAAGACATTCGATGAATTGCTTACTCTAGACATTTTTATCTCACATAAATATGAGTAAACAAATTGTAGATTCGTTATTTAAGGTATGTGTCTACCTTCGAAGCACTTTTCTTGAAATATATAAATTTTCAGCAAAATAAAAAAATTTTTATTTGAAATGAGGCATAAAACTAGGAATTCAAGTACAATTTCCACAAAATTAAAAATAATTTTGGATATATTGGGAATTTTGAGTGAAATTTTAGTGAACAATTGCACTTAAGGTAAGGCTTGTATTGAAAATTCTAATTAATATATTCAAATATTATTTATACAGTACATAAAATATATCATTATCTGTGCTTAGAGCTTTGAAAGTTTTGATACTTTTGAAACGGTTTTGAAATATGGCGTTTTATAGGCAAGAACTCAATTGTTTACAAAAAACTAACGGTATTTTCTCACAAAAAGTGCAATAAAATACATAAATATATACACAGAAATTAGATTAGAGTCCAGACTGGAGATGAAGTTAAATAAAACTTTTTCTGAAAATTTCAATTCAATATCTTGAAAAGAAACCATGTAGTGAACTTTACAATGAAGCAAAAAATTGAGAAACAGTTTCTCAGAAAGTGCATTTAAAGATTTTATTTCGGTATAAAAAATTTTCTACCAATTGTACATTTTTTAAAATCACCATATTTAAGCGTCAAGATCTCTTTTGCTTCATGTTTAACTAATTCGGACTTTTTTTAAAACTTTTGCTGTTTTCTGGAGAGTTTTATAGACTATAGCAATTGTCATTTTTAGTGAAAGTTTAATGAAAAATTGCATTTACAGAAAATTCTAATCAATGTATTCAAATAATATTTATACAGTACGTGAATAACATCTTTATATGTGTTAGGAATTAAAAGATTTATAATACTTTTGACAGTTTTTTAATTATGCCAAATTTTATGCAAAAACACAATTTTTTAAAAAATTAATGATTTTTTTTTCTTGAAAAAGCAATAAAGTACATAAATATATACACAGATTTTAATTCATAACACAGATAAAACTAAATAAAAGATTTTCGGAAATTTTCAATTCAATATCTTAAAATATTTTTAATAGGGATGTACCTCCGGTTTAGTAAATACCATTTCAGGTTTAGTAATTATGCTATAACTTTGCTTCTAAATATCGTAGAAATAAAACTAGAGTGTTTTTGGAATCTTAAATGTATGGGCTATAAAATAAAAGAATAAAATCACAATTTTGAAATTTTTTTTCAAAACGACAAATTTTGGGTAGTCCTTGGGTAAAAGAGCAAAATATTTTGTTTAACAAAAAAATTTATACTTTATAAATTACAAGATGTGACCATAAAAAAGCGAGAAATATGGTGGAATTTTATTTCTTCTGACTCTGCGTAAATAAAATCTATAGAATAGCTTCCTAAAAGATGCTTACTCAATTCGTAGAGTAGTGCAGAGTGTTCCTGAGAATTGTACCGCGTACCATAGGTTACCAACCCCTGATTTAGAGTGAAAATAGGTAACATTTATCAAAAAGATAATAATAATTAAAGTAATAATAAATTACATCTTTTTGAAAAAGAGAGGGAGAATTAATAGATTTATGGACGAGCAATACGAAAAGAATCATTGCGGAACGCCAGTAGAGTCGTTTGTATTTTATACAGTGGGAATTCGATTGGGACCGAAAGAAATTCGAAGACTTACTAATCAAATGTTTCACATTCTTATCGGAGACAAAAAGTTCGAAATTGGAATGAGATTTGAATCTGTTGACCGGCCTATCCTAACTCTCTGAACAGGAAAATGATGAAGGACAATCTCTGCCAAACCTTCTACATCAGGCAACGAGTGCAAGTGGTTTAGAGAAGCAAATAGGTTTCTGGCGGGGTATTGATATTGGTGTTCCCTCTTTGTTACGGGAATAGAGTAAAAAAAACAGAGTGTTCTTTTGATCTTGCACCCTATACAAAAGCATTGAGGGTTTGGCACGTCCGGAGGAGCCCATGTTAAATTTCGTAAGTTTATGTACCTCTTTCTCAGAAACTGTTATCTTTTCATAAATAAATTATTACAGTCGGTTATGTGTACTATCAATAACACTTTAGCAAAGGGCTTTTTCTTTTTGTTAAAAATTAAATTAATTATGATTTTTTTTTAAATTTTCCAATTCCTCCCCCCCTAAAATATACTTTAAAAAAGTCATATCTGAAAACGTTTGCTGGATATACCTAATTCCCTCCATTAAAATGTGTAAACGTGTTAAAAGTCTGCTCACTGAAAATTTGAGAATTATATGTTCAGCAGCTTTTATGAAGAAAATAGAAACATTAAGGGAAAAATTTTACATTTTGAGAAAACGGTCTTTGAAGTAAAAGTTTGCAATTTTTTGAGCATCATTTTTTTTTAAAATACTTTCCAGAATCATACTAAGCATTCGTTTTACTCTCTGCTCATACAAAAAACTTTTCTAATAATTTTTTTTTTCATTATTTTTAACAATTTGCATTTGAGGGAGGGATATCAAGAGGCTTTTTCATTCGGCTACACGGATCCTACGTGTATCTAGTTTTTTGAAGAATGATGTACAGTTATAACTTTGTTCAAAATCACAAATTTTTAAGATCATTAAGTTTTATACATGATTCATATTGAATTGTGCAATAGACATATTTGTCCCCTATTTTAGAGTTTTTAATTCCACAAATATAAATCTTGAAATCACTGACCCCATATGGTGTTATTAACTGACATATTTGGGCTCTGGGTCTTTCCAAACAAACATTTTTTTAATAATATATGATCACCTATATCTCTAAAAATTGGCTGCATTTAATTCATTATGGTGTGTGTGTTTGTAATCATAGTGCATTTCGTTACATTCAGCTTCTGTCTTTTGAAACTTGCAACAAGCACTTATAATCGGAGGACACAGTCCATTTTGAGGGCTCTCGTTTGTAGACAGAAGATGAAAATAAACAGCTCAAAAATCAGTTTTCATGCTGTGTAGATCATTGATATTATTTCTAATAGCCATACCCTAATATCTTTGAATTTTTTATATTAAAATGTCGGCGAATCGGTTCCGACCTCTTAGGGTTTTTCCATATTTTAACTTATTTTCTCTGTGTCGCTTTTAAGATCCAAAAGTCATGTACCCATACACTATTGGATAGGCCCAATACACTCTAATTTTTCCACTTGAACATCACGGGAATTCTCGCTCATCAGAA
Source organism: Trichonephila clavata (assembly GCA_019973975.1). Lineage (NCBI taxonomy): Eukaryota > Metazoa > Arthropoda > Arachnida > Araneae > Nephilidae > Trichonephila > Trichonephila clavata. The sequence continues at coordinate 13,748 of BMAO01010636.1, read as the reverse complement.
ACTTATGCAAAGGGTAACACAGGTGCTATTAGTAGAGTTCATTGGATGCGCGTCAAGGAGTAGCTTCAATTAGAAAAATAATAAAAATACTTCTAATTATGGTATTTTTTCTTGTCATATATCATTTTAAACAGACATTTTTGAACTTTTTAAAAATGTAAAAAGTACAAATCAATATTTTTTTGAAAATTCATGTGCTCCTCTTATGAAAATTTAAGAATTTTTATTACTGAAGGTTTTCAAAACAAAACAAGTATAAAAATTATCAAGTAATCAAAATTTTAATTTTTGAAATTAAAATCTGTTTTTTGTTAGACATGTGAAAATATTAAATATTTTTATATTTCATTTAAACTCTTATGTGAAGAATATACGTAATTTAATAAAGAAGATTTGCAGCACTTTGGAAAGTGTGTGTAAAACTTTCAACTCACTCATCACACATTGTGTGTGTGTGTGTGTGTGTGGTGTGTGTGTGTGTGTGTGTGTGTGTGTGTGTGTGTGTGTGTGTGTGTGTGTGTGTGTGTGTGTGTGTGTGTGTAATGAGTCGGTTAAAACTCCACTACACGATTGGTCTTCAGCGGCACTAGACTCGAAAGTATGGCTTCAGGTCCGAATCCATGACCACGACTTGAAACTATCTCGGCCTACTTAATTTAAGGAGAAACCGTGATGTTGCTCAAATTACTAATAATCTTTTCAGTTCATCAAAAAGTAGCTCTTTGATTCAAAGTATTAAAATAAATACAAGTAGAAACTACACTTTTCGAAGTGTTTGTACACTTCGAAAATTGTGTGCTATTGGTATTAATTTTAATTTTTTTACTCAAGGTTGTGACGTAGCCGCTCTTCTTTCCCTAATTGCTCGGAAAAAGTGACCAGAATGGGGGGGGGTCAACATTTCTGGCCTCTGTTCCCACGACCATTCCTCAGAATCCGGGAGTGGACATATTCCACGGCCTGTGGTGAATTTCCGTTTTCCACGCATCCTTGGCGACGGCGGGACGAGTGGCGGCATGCGACATTTGGGTCGGAAATTTTCCCACCTTTGAGAAACCGACAGACAAGGGACAAAGGAGAGCCGAAAAGAGGAACTGGGAGCAACCTGGGCTTTAAAAGGAGTGGCGTGAGATTTTGCAGGGAGATCCAGAGAGAACCGCGCAGAGGCCTCTCAAGCGATTTAGCGAGAAACTCACGGCGTCTGCATCTGCGATTATAGTCGACAGCGAAGGACTTTGGCTGCTATTACCATTACAGAGAGAGAAAGGATCGGAGACCTCTCTAGCTATAGACAGCGAGAGACGCCCTGCATTCGCACCCACGATTATAGTGGACCAGCGGAGCCGAAGTATTTAGGCCCTTAATACCAGAGGAACTGATCTTTCTGTAAAAAAGACTGTGATCCCAATCTCGGAACGAGTGTTCTTAGTTTATCTTTACTTGTAATAAATTGTGTTTTTATAAGCTGGTTGAAGTCATTGCAAGGTCAAGTGGCCAGCACAATCTTTGAGCTAGAATACTCCATTCCAAGACACGAAAAAAAGTACCTTTAATCTTGACAAATTAAATGCGCATTAGTTCTTCGGCACATCGGGTTTGAAGTGGTAACAGAATTCAAATCCATGATCCGAAAGAAACTACATTCTCCACGAAGTTCCCACCATGAGAGTACGTGAATCGGTTTCTCCACGTTCCGACATGCGCCGGTGTTTCACGCAGGACGTAGTCGACTGAAACGTTTTGCATAAACCCAATGTTTCTTCTTCACCCAATTAATATCCACAAGAAATTTGGAATAATTTTACGAATATTTACTCCCTGTTTTTCGCATTTTACGATTTATGCTTAACTTTTGGACACCAGTGTGTATATATATATGTGTGTGTATATGTATATGTAAGTTAACTCAAACACATAAAAAACCTGTGTTATATCTCCAAAATTTATGTTTTCATTAAAGAGAAGAATACTTTCAAACATGTACGTTTTTTGTAATTGTTTCTTTATCTATCTATATAAAGGAGAAAAGCGACTCACTAACTGGCTGAATGTCTGACTGACTAATTACGATATCTCTGGAACTATTCAACCTACAGACTTGAAATTTGGTAGACATGTTCCTTTTATAGAGTAGACATCAGCTAAGAACGGATTTTCCGAAATTCGAAACGCAAGGGGCGTTACGAGAGTTAAGGGGCGTTATAAAAAATTGTTTCCATGTTAAACTACTCAATGTGCAATTTGAAATTGGGTTAGCAGATTCCTTTCATACAGTAGAGATCAACTACAAAATGAGTTTGGTGAAAATCGACCCCCAAGTGGCGTTGCAAGGGCTTAGGGGGCGTTATAGATAATTATTTCCATTTTTAAACTATTTGACGTACTGTCTTTAAATTTGATATAAATAGATTCCTTTCGTAGAATAATGATCAGTTACAAAACGGGTTTTGTGAAAACAGACTTCTAAGTGGCGTTGCGGGGGATTAAGGGGCGTAATAGATCAATATATCCGTTTTTAAACTACTTCACCTACCTGCTTGAAAATTGGTAGGTAAGTTTCTTTCATGGAGTAAATATGCGCTACAAAATGGGTTTTGGGAAAATTGACCCCCAAGGGGTGTTGCGGGGTGGGGGTTTAAGAGACGTTATAAATTCCGATTTTTAAGTTATTAGACGTACAGTCTTGAAATTTAGTAAGCAGATTAATCTCATAGGGTAGAGATACGCTACAAAATGGGTTTCGGGAAAAATGCCCCCAAGTGGCGTTGCGGGACTTAAGGGGCGTTATAGATAATTATTTCCATTTTTAAACTATTATACGCACATTCTTTATATTTGATAAACAGATTCCTTTCATAGAGTAGAGATCAGCTATAAGAAGGTTTTGTGAAAATAGACCTCTAAGTGGCGTTGCGGGGGATTAATTGGCGTAATATATAACTATTCCCGTTTTAAACTACTTCACCTACCTGCTTGAAAATTGGTAGGTGAGTTTCTTTCATGGAGTAAATATCCACTACAAAACGGGTTTGGGGAAAATTGACCCCCAAGGGGTGTTGCGGGGGGTTAAGGGCAGATATAAATAATTATTTCTATTTTTAAACTATTAGACGCACAGTTTTGAAATTTGGTAAGCAGATTCCTCCATTGGATAGAGATACACTACAAAATGTGTTTTGTGAAAATCGACCCCTAGGTGGCGTTGCGGGGGTTCAAGAGAGGTTATTAATATTTTTTTGGCATTTTTAATTAATTGGACGCACAGTCTTCAAATTTTGCTAAGCAGATTCCTTTCATAGAGTGCAATTCCCCTACAAAATGGGTTTTGTGAAAACAGACCCAGAAGTGGCGTTGCGGGGGCTCAAGTGGCGTTATAGACAATTATCCCCATTTTTAAACTGTTAGACGTACAGTCTTGAAATTTGATAAGCAGATTCCTTTCGTAAAGTAGAGAACCGCTACAAAATGGGTTTCGCGAATATCAACTACCAAGTTTAATTTCGGGAGTTTAAGAGGCGTAATCGATAAATACTTCCATTTTTAAACTATTTGATCATCCTGCTTGAAAATTGGTAAACATGTTCCTTTCATGGAATAGAGTTCCTCTAACAAACAGTGAAACGAAAATTGACCCCTAAGGTGTTTGCGAGGGGTCAAGAGGAGTTACAGAAAAAAATTAATGTTTTTAATTGTTAGACCCATATACTTGAAATTTGTTAAGCATGTTTCTTTTGTTGAATAGAGATCCACTAAGAATGCATTTTAAGCAAATCAAGTTCTTAGGGGGGGTGCAGGGGGTTACTTGGACGTATGGACAAAAAAAATTACTTTTTTCGAGCTACAAGAACTATAATAATGAAATTTTGTTTGCATTTTTCTTTTGTTGAATTGAAATCCGCTAAGAGCGGTTATTTTGGAAAACGGCTCTCAACGGGATTACGGGGATATTGATAGTAAAACTTCTTTTTTCTGTTAGATTTAGACTTTAAATTTGGCTTGCATGTTCAATTTACGGAGTAGAGATCCACCGAAAATTGGTTTTGCGGAAATCCACTTGGTTTTTGGGTTACGAAAGAGCAAATATCATTCTATACTTCAATTTTAGAGATTTTTAGAAAATACAAATTAGATGAGTTCTGCCCTTTTTTTTGCGACAGTTAAAGGTACAAGTATATTTTTCAATACAATCGAATTCTTAATGCTAGGACTTAGATATCAATAATTTATACATATATATAAGCAGTAAAAATTTATAAAACATCATGAAATACCCAGCGAAGCGGGCGGGTAACAGCTAGTATATATATATACACTGGTGTCCAAAAGTTAAGCATAATTGATAATTATGTGAATAAAGAAGAAACTGTAAATCAGAATGGCGGGAAACGTGATATGCAAGTGTAAAATGGTTATAAAGAAGGAAGCAAATCAAAAGAATGATAATAATTAATTTTATTATCCAAAGTAGCAGTTTGAAAGAAAACTGAGCACAGCAAAGATTCACAGTTTAAAGAAAAAATGAAAGAAAACATTAAATAAAATACTGATGCTGCAGTTTAATAAGGCGTGTGGTCACCTCTGACAGCCAGGCACGCTGCACAGCAATTTACCATACTTGCTATGAGATGATGAATGAGTTGTGGGCTCAAACGGTTCCAAGCTTCTTGTAGAAATAGCTTCAGTTCTGTAACGGAGCTTGGTGGGTACTAAAGTGCTGCAATTTGTCTCCCGAGTATATCCCATACATGTTCGATAGGATTTAAATCAGAGGAGTTCGCAGGCCACGACATGTGCTGGATGTTTTCCGTTTCAAGGAAATCATCAATCAGCACCGCTCGGTGACATGGCGCATTATCATCCATGAATATGAAGTCAGGACTGACAGCACCTCGAAACAGATGAACATAAGGCTCAATAACTTCGTCTCTGTAACTTTGAGCAGTCACAGACCCCGTGTCAAAGAAATGGAGGTCTGTGCGGCCTTCCATCATGATGCCTGCCCATACCATTACTCCCCTTGATGGAAAATGATGTCTTTCCTTTCTGTTTCTTGGTTCAAAACGTGTTCCACGTTCTCTCCCTATCGTTACCCGCCGAGAATCACTACTCAGACTAAGCCGGGACTCGTCGCTGAACATCCCATTGGCCCACTCTCTCACACTCCAATGTTGATGTTTCAAACTCCAGTTCAAACGAGCGCATTTATGCGCAGACATGAGGGGAATGCAAACTGCTGGTCTTCTGGCATACAGGCCAGCATGATTGAGTCTCCTGTAAACAGTTTTTCTCGAAATTCGTATTCCTGTGACGATTGTGAGCACCGAACCCAGTGCTCTGGCAGGACTGCCCCTCTGACGTCGCGCACTTATTACCAGATATTGGTATTGGCGAGGGGTTGTGACTCTTGATCGACCTGATACTGGTTGTCGGGTAGCATCTCCCGTTCTTTGAAACCTCTGCCACAGTCTTGAGACCACAGACTGGTCCACATTCAGAATTCGAGATACTTCGGTTTGTGATCATGAGGATTACAGCATTCCAACGATTCTTCCTTTCGTAAACATGTCTAATTGGCGTCTTTGTGCCATCATTCACATTGTTTGATGGTTAACAACGTTCCTTCTCACCGCAGTTTTATGAAACTTGTCTGAACTGCCTGTGCTGCGTGAATCGGTTTCTCCGCGTTCCGACATGCGCCGGTGTTTCGCGCAGGACGTAGTCGACTGAAACGTTTTGCATAAACCCAATGTTTCTTCTTCATCCAATTAATATCCGTAAGAAATTTGGAACAATTTTACGAATATTTACTCCATGTTATTCGCATTTTACGATTTATGCTTAACTTTTGGACACCAGTGTATATAGATATATGTGTGTGTGTATATGTATATGTAAGTTAACTCAAACACTTAAAAACCTGTGTTATATCTCCAAAATTTATGTTTTCATTAAAGAGAAGAATACTTTCAAACATGTATGTTTTTTCTAATTGTTTCTTTATGTTTTATAAATAAGTTAAATGATTGTGCATCAGCATGGCTCTTACAAAAACAGATATACGCTGTTGGCTTCCACTTCAAAATGCTCAGGCATGGTCAAGTGACAAGGACGACACATGAATTGGAACATAATTTTCTAAGGAACGTTCATGTGAGCTTTTAATACGTTTAACGTGCATTATTCCTTCTGCGCATCAGGTTTGAAATGATATCCAAACTCGAATCCACTCTTCGAAGGTTGGAGCTATGAATCTCAGACCATGAACATTTCGCTGTGTTCGGAAATGGAGGTGCACTTAAGGAACGATCAAGTAACCAAGACAACCCTTGAGCTGGAACACCCCATTCCAAGCCTCGCTAGCATTTTTTAGTATTGACAGTTTTAACATGCATAAGCCCTCCCACTCATCTGATTTTATAAATGGTTCCAGGATTCAAAACCACAAATGGAAAGGAAATCTTTAAAAAACAAAATGGAAAGGAGTCTTTTTAAAGATTTTAAAGAACTTTTTAAAGATTCTAACTCATTAAAGAATAAAGTAAATTTTTCATTTTTTTAAAACATGTTCATTTATGAACTCAGATATACAATTAAATTCAGGTATCAGATAAGTAAAGTAGGAGTAAAATAGTTGAGTTATTCTCTGGGTGAAAAGCATAGAGTATTGTATTAAACAAAAAATGTCTCTTTGTAAAATTTTCATTTTTTTGTTTTGTTACAGTTACTATGATTTCAGTGAAAACTGATAATTAAAGCTTTCCAATTACTTTACGTCACTTTATAGCACTATATGGATTTGAACTTATGCTGACATACGCCTGCAGTTATTTTCCATTCCTTATATATGCTTCTTTCTCTTCTTCAAAATTTATATAAATCAACCCACTTCGGCTGTAATTTGTACTTCAAAGTCTTATGGAAATTGGACGCATTCTTTGACGAAAAAAGTTTCAAATCGAACCATAGAAGCTTTAAATTTTATTGAAATCTGTGATGAAACGCATATTAATTTATATTATAATAGTTCTTATTTTTTTTTTAAAAATTAGATTAATACTAAAATATGTATATCTATTAATAAGAAATGAGATATTTTGTTAGGTATACCAAATTCTTTCTTCATAATCAACAATACATAAAATATTCGATTGCCAGGCAAAAAAATCTATCAATATTCCTAGTTGTTGTTACATACCTTTTTTTTAAAGAAATCGAATTCAAGTTCTGCCATTCAGGCCTTGGCAAGTGACCAAGACAAACAAAGTTGCAAGAAACTGTCGAGCAGATTTCTGAAAAAAGTTGTCTTCCCCAGTGAGTGTTTTTCCATTGTGGCTTTTGAGGAAATTAAATGGCAAACCTTTTAGCAAAAAGATGCAGGAATATTCTCCAAAGATCTACTAGAGAACTGCGTCTTCACTCAGCAAAACTTGAAGTTGGTAGGATTTATAGAAAATGCTTTCGAAATGCTGCCAAAAATTAATCATTTGAGGGTGCTATTGAAACCTAACTGTGTCTCGAACTATCCTCGTGTTGCTGCTGTGGCTGAGTTCAGATTATTGACTGGACATGATTGCCTTTTCTCTCATTTGTTTTGTTTTAACCTGACTGACTCCCCTTTTTGTGTTTTCAGTGCTTCTGGACAAGTAATGGATGCTACTCATCTCGAGATGTAATCTACACTTAAGTGTTTGTGCGTACGGTAAAGAAATATTGGACAGCTTGTTGCCTAATGACCTAATGATCAATGGGCAGGAATTTGATAAATAAATAATATTTTTAAAGAATATCCTTCCTATGTGTCTTACGTATTTCAAGGAAAAATTTCATGGAATTTTGAATTTTGATTTCTTAAAGACTTTGTGAAAATAGATTAACATTTTTACTGTATACTTTATGGATTTCTAGTCAGTTTCGTCTTGAAATTTGATGAGGCCCTGGGTCGTTTTTAAAAAATTAAGGTGACCTGCAAATATTTTAAGTAAATAATATATTGTATATATTGTAAATATTCGAACAAACGTGGACAGTTACAAATTAATGTAGATTACTCACAATCTTATAAACCTAGGCTCAAACCCACTCTATTGACTCCTGACTATCGACAAAATGACTAATGATAGTGTATTCCTAAGCCTAGACACGGATGAGGGACATGGCATAATAATACCGTCTTGTCATCACTGCCAGTTAGATCGAAATTAACATTTTTTAGAAGATACTTCCGGGAATAGCATTTGATGAACAAAATGTTTCAGATCATAATGTTTCTGAAGACTAGAGTAAAGAACAAAGACGAGCACCCTGTGTCCTTGCAAGATTGACGTATTGCTTTAAAACGTCTCTGATTCTAGTAACTTAACGAGTTCTACAAATACTAAAAGAAGAAATATTTTAAAAAGTGCACGAAGAAAAATTTCATAAATCTTGCAGTCTCCTCATTACAAGAATCACTAAATTATATATTTAGCTATTTAAGTGTACCAGTCCTATTTCTTTCCAATATTAAGATTTCTTTTCCCCTTTCCAAGTAAATTGTAATATTTCAGATGAAACAAAAATGCAGACTACCGTAGCATCAAATCTACACTTCTTAATTAATTTCGAAGCCTATTACGTATAATTAAGAAAAATGTATACAAAAGGAATTAAACAGTATATGATTATGTTATTTGTTAAAATGTTTAATACACCGTAATCAGACTTAAATATATGCCTTTTCATAATATATACAGCAATTTAAATTTTCTAGCATTTAAATACATCTTTCTGAATTGTATGAACACTTCAGGATTCTAACATTATATAAATAATCCAATTTTATATTTATTCTATTTGTTTCTCCTTATAAAATTTTATTCCATACTCCATCCGAGATGGAAAAAAATGTCGCTATCAAGAGTCATAAGAATATGCAAAATGAAAATGAGCTTAAAAAGGAATACACCGCTAATATTAAAGTTTTTAAGCTTTAAAATTCAAGACGAAAATTTACGTTTCTAAATCCATAACTATTAATTTCCCTGAATCAAAAATAAAACTTTTTTATAGTTAATTTTAAAACCATTTCACCATTCTTTTGCAAATGATAAATTTTGGCGATGCTCTTATGAAAACATAAAATCTTATTTAAATAAAGTGATGAATTCCAGTCTCCATGAAATTCATGTACATCTGGTTCATCTGCAAAATAGGTTTGTCTTAAATTTGGTATCTATGTTAATTAGTGGAATCACAATAATGCATTCATTAATGAAAGCGTGAAAAAATTCTTGTTAATATTTAAGTGCAATTTTTCATAAGATTGACGATTACATTTCAGAAAAGTATATCGTAAATAAAATGAATAAATATTTTAGCATTTCATCGGGAGCATGAATTGTGAGCGTATTCATAAAATAGGATGCATATCTGTAATTCGAAAAACTCTTAAGTTTTCTAAAATCTAAATAAATTTAATTTAAATATTCCACTTCCTTCTTGTAGCTCATTACATTTATTTTGAAACCTAAATGTGAATTCAGAATGAAATCAGAAGAATTTCAAATTAATACAAGTATGGAAATATTCTGATAATTAAAAAACTTATTTCTGATAATACGAAGTAAATTTCTGCTTAACACCTATAAATATTAATTAATTTTATATCTCACTTAAACATTTATGAGCCTACAGTACTGTAAACTTGTTGTTTTTAAAGGATTATGTATACATATTTATACCTTCGATTTTAAAGCACTCTAACACACTATAAGTGAAAATAAGTTTAAAGATAAAAATTATAAATGTTTGAAATGTAGTATGTAAAATAGCTTACCTTTGAGTTACGTGCGAATTCTAAAATACCGCTGCATTAAAATCTTACATATTTCATTATTAAAAATATATTTTAAATTTTATAAATCTATGAAATAAAAATCATTTACAAATAATGAAAGAAAATGATATTGAATTTCCAGATTTGACGATACATTCCAGGTTATTTAATTAAACAAAAACATACCCATACCTCAAATAATATATTTTATTCACACATTTTAGCTATTACATTAAGAACTGTTATATATACGAGTCATATATACTGAAAGTATATGTCATTAAATTATTCACTGTCGGTAGAAAATTTTCAAAATTAAAATAACACATTTTTTTTATTATCACACACATGCGTTACTAGTCTTTATCTATACTACAAAATTGAGGAAAGAATTGATCACTTAGAGAAACACGGAAGAATAAGGATTTTAATGATTGTATCTACGCAAATGTCTATTTAAATTACTGCGCAGAGAGAAGGCAAGAGTACAAATGTCACAAACATAAGGTTTTTCCTTAGTATGAATACGCAAATGTCTTCTAAAATCACTATTATTAGTAAAAGTCTTCTTGCAAATATCACACACATAAGGTTTTTCTTTGGTATGAGTACGCAAATGCCTTTTAAAAGAACCATTATTAGAAAAAGCCTTGAAGCAAAAATCACATGCATAAGGTTTTTCTTTGGTATGAATACGCAAATGCGTTTTCAAAGTACCATTTTGAGTAAAAGCCATTTTACAAATCTCACAAACATACTGTTTTTCATCGGTATGAATACGCAAATGCTTTCTAAAACAACTATGATTCGAAAATGTTACAAATATCACAAATGAAACGTTTTTCATTAGTGTGTATAGTCAAATGAAGTTTCAAAGAATATTTTCGGGAGAACGCTCTCTTGCAGGTTTCACATATAAAAAGTTTTATATTATTGTGAGAACGTAAATGTCTTTTTAATGCAGAAAGAAGGAAAAAGGTCTTGTAGCACTCTTTACAGGAAAATTGATCTATATTTGTATCCATATCAAAAGGACATATATTTATTCAACATATGCTGAAACACGCTAGTAAAAATACTTTTCAAAATATCTTGGTGCCCAAGCGAAATCGAGCTTTATATAAAGTTAAATGTTGCCAGTTTTAATATTTACTCAAATTAAAGTGTTGCCAATTTTACAATTCTTTTCAAAAAAATAACTTGTTTTCTTGGTAAGAGCATCTCAAAAAATTAATTAAATTCTGATAGGCACATTTTATTAATTCTTGTTTAATTAAACTTACGTTAATTTAAAAAATTTGTTTACCTAAACATAAGAAACCTGTTACATTTCCAAATTATGTGTCGTCAAGAATGAAAAGTAATTTCAAAGAATATGGATGGTGTAATGTCTTATAAATACAGTAGAACGTTGTTTATATCCGAACGTTTCTTATCCGGAGCGTCAAATATCCGAACCAAAGTCTGGATACGTTTTCGAACAGTGCAATGCTCAACATTTGGTTCCTGTGAGGCTAAAAGTGACGGGAAAACCTAATGTGAGGGATATTTGGGGAATTTCAGCTGAGTGATTTGGTAAACATCTGCGCGGAATATTAGGTCAGATTGTTTACAAGTGAGGGGTGTATACGTGCTCTTTTTGAGTTTTGTCGATGTAGAAAGTTGGATGACTTGGGATGCAGAAGACTTAGGATTTAAAATACTAAATAATGACGATATAGGGATTTCCGTGCAAGAAGAATCCGATCCTGTCAACGATGAAACGGATGAAATCGAGGACAACAACAACGAAAGTGGCAAGGGTCCATCAAATGCTGACGCGTTGCCTGCGTTAGAGACAGCTCTGGAGTGGTACGAACAACAATCAGAGTGCTTCCTACTCAACTACTGCTGCTGAAGAGAACAAGAGACCTTGCAGCTAAAAAAACGAAGGTGTACAATGGTAAAGCAAAAAATAAGTGATTCTTTTCCACAATAAACGTAAATTGGGATATTTTGCACCTATTTTGCTTTTTCTTCAAGCACGTTTCCCGCATGTGATGATTTTCAATATTTGTATAGTGTCTAATATTATATACTGCATGGATCGCATTCGGTTTTTGGTTATCCGAACAATAGCGTATCTGAATGGTGTCCGGTCCCAATTGATTCGGGTGAACGACATTCTACTGTAGGTTGAATGATTGCGTGCAGGGTCATCTTAAGCCAACGGCCAACTAGGCTCAGCCCAAGGGTCTCGGCCTCAATGGGGACCTTGTCTCCTTCTTAACTCACCCTCAATAAGATCAGCATCGAATAACTAAATTGGTCAAATGTTATTCCCATACATATTCTATGAAAAACTGAGAATTTTGAACTCCATAAGTCAGTGCTTCTCAAACTTTCAATATTTGCGAACCATTATTCAATCATAATTTTCATCCTGCCCCCCCCCTCATGCAAGAACCATGCACTGAGTTCAATAATAATATACTTTGATGCTAAAGCTACTATACGACTTTAACCTCTTAAGTGTCACTGGCGTACATAAACGTCACGGATTCAGCCAGTACGTTAATTGCAATGGACGTATATATACGGTTTTCCGAAGTATGATCTTTTATGCACACTGCTATTCATAAAACAATTCGAAGGTTTTGGAATGCAATAAAAGGACCTTGACAGAGAGTTTGCAGCAGATTTACTTATTTCGGAAGATTTGTTATCTACTCCTTTTCTAGCTCCCCCCCCCCAACATCATATACGCTCACCTACGTGTTAAAAAACGGTGGCATTCATGAGCGAATCGCGTAATTATCAGGATTTAAGGTATTAATTATAAACTGTACAAACTATCAGATAAGTGCTCATTTCTGTACATAATTTTGTATATGACAGGTCGTGGGATCACTAGTAATTATTAAACTTGTTCTTAACTTAGTAGTTAACTTAGTATTCTTAACTTAGTTCTTAAGAAAAAATTAATTATAAAATACATTGCACAATACTTATATATTATAAGTGCATTATATCAGTGTAAATGTGTATTTTATTTTTTATTATGCAGAATATATTTTATTTGTTTATTCGAGTAAATTAATAATTTTTTTAAATATTCTTTCGTTTTCAACTTCCCAATAAATCACGTCCCCCTCGTAGGGTTATCACGCCCCGCAATAGGGGGCACTTCACAGTTTAAGAAACGCTGCCATAAGTCAACTGGCTATTATGTGAAACAGTTAACCATGTCTAAGCCTAGACCTTTCACTATACACAATCATTACTCATTTAGTCGAAAGAGTGCTACCGGTCGAGCCCAATTTATGTTTAGGTATGCACATTTGTTTGTTCCGGGTCAACGAATATTTGACAATATAAGCTATATTCTTACTTGATTAGATGAAAAGTCACAAGTGGTGATCCTTTTTGCATAAGGATCTACGTTTCCAAGAAGCCTTAATAAGTCCCTAATTGAGCATCAACATGGCTTTCACATAAATCGACTTTCCCATTTATTCTCTTTAAAATTTTCAGGCACGCCGGAGTGACAAGCCGAGTTGCTGATACACTCTATCCCAGGTCACGGCAAGTGCACTTTTAGTCTTTATATATTTAACGTGCATCACAGATCCCTCTCCACATTTTGATTTTATATGGTACCGAAATTCGATTCTTACTATTAAAAAGAAAGTTTGAACTATGAAGCTCGGGGATCATGACCATTCCGCTACTGTGCCGGCTGAATCCAACTCGTATTTTAAATAATCGTAGTTGCTATTAAAACTCTAAATAACTTATATATCAAGCAAATTTTCATTTAATAAAATAATTGTACTTATTTCCACAGACATGCATTTAAATTCTGAGAGCAAATAAAATGACAGATCAAAATAAATTTAAAAACATTTTTGTTCCTTCTGATTTTTATGTGGATTCAAATCACAGAATAGTGTTC
>BMAO01010635.1:0-23962 GCA_019973975.1 Trichonephila clavata | reverse complement strand
TTTGTTTATAATCTTGGCCTTTCTCTATACGTTAAAGAAATTTCTGTGTTCTGAGAACTTATATTTATGGATCTTTATTATATGTGATTTTCTCTCCATTTTCAATGGTTCATTTTTAATTAGTAAAAAGTCTTTTACAAATGTTCTTATTGCATTGTTTTTAGTTTAATGTATTTTCGGTTATACAGTAATAAAAGTTAACAGTTTTGACTATAACAATTTTAAATAATTAACATTTAAAATTAATTTACTCGAACATTTAATGGATTATAGAACATTACGTTTAATTATTATTTAACAATCGAACAATAAATTTTTCAAATAAGTAAATAAAAACTATTATGTAAAAATATTAACTTAATCTTTATTAGCAAACATTTTTTTACATTGAAATATGTGTACCCTAAAATCAGGCATATAACGCACACTTTAAACACAAAAAATTATATTGAAATTAATGCGTGTGCGTTATACGCCGGGTATAAAAAAAGGATAGTTTAAAAAAAAAAGAGGTGAGCATAAAAAGCAATTAAACTTTTACATATAGATCAGAATACTGTTTATTTAAAAGGGGGGGGGGGAAATGGTGTTTCTAATGAACTTAAAAGGTTGCAGTAGTAGAAGTTTGCACTATTCTTTCAAAATCCACGGATAATGAGTGAGTGAGTGAATATTAACGCTCTCGTGTAGTGTAACCACTACACGAGAGCTATCGGCGGCGGACCACGTCATTTTGAACCATGGTCAAGTGGCACGGACGACACCTGACCTGAAACCCACTCTCCTAATTACCACATCACCCACACAAGCGGAAGGATGTTTGAGCTCTCGACAGATTTCACGTACATCGCTCCCCTACACGGCGGGTCTTCAGTGGTACTGGGCTCGAACTCATGACACGCTAGCCATGATCCGATACCTTGGCTACATTCAGGGATAGTACCTCAAATAAATGACTTCAAAACATAATAGCATTGCACACGTACAATCCAGGTACTTTCATAAAAGGGAGATACGCGTTATACGGCGAATATACATAAAAATTAAAATATGCAACTTGAAATTATAGTTGCGCTGCCGGATTTTACAGTATTTATAATTTTTAAGCATTAAAAATATTTTTCAATATGTATTATATGTTAAAAAAAAATGTATTTATCACCGTTATAACATAAAATTAAAAAGAAATGTTGAAACTACATATTACTCTAAAATTAAGTTTAAAGAATAAATTTAATTTTTTTTTGTTTTAGGATAATCATCAGTTTTCATTCTTTATGAATATCCAAACAGTTTATGTAGTACTTGGCGACAATTTCTTTATCTTGACTGCTGCCAAAGAAGCAATAATGACTGGAATGTGAATTCCCTCGCGCCAAACTCCGAGAATTCCAACTTAGCGGAAGCTCCATGTGGCCGGTTTCCGCTTTGGCACAATCTCAACAAAATCCAGCTACGACCGGCTACGTAGGGGTGGTCGGGATAGTTTCACTTTCAGATGATTCTCTGGATTCGGAGACACCCACTTGTCTCATCCATTATTTATCTTAGCAAGATTCGCGGGGTGCTTTGAAATCAGGGATTGTTTGTAGGTGGGGTGAAAATGGAATGCCCGATACCAACGAAATCTACCCGTGTTCAGTTTCTTATTTATGGGAGAGGTCTTTATGGTCACTTGAGGGAAGGATTCGCTTTCATGTTTTTTTTACTGTGTACTTAAAAGTGATGTACATCCTTAGGGTCCAGGCAACAGCTGCATCGGGAAAACGCAACGATTTATCATGAGAAATGGACAATGGTCATTTCTACAGGGGTTATCGTAGTGAGAAAAACTTTGTTTATCTGTCTCTAGAATACCAATCTTGATGAGGATGTTTTCTACAATTGTTTTATTTATGATTTCCTTCTCATTCGGTCAACATTTTGATGATTGGGGTTTTTCTTTTTTTTCTTGGGGTAAAAGTTGTTTGTTCCATTCCTGTTAGACAGGGGTGGGCAGACTTTTCCAGGGTACGGGCTACTTCTAATTTTTTCAAGGTGTTGTGGTCCATCCAATATCAATGGCACACAAAAAAGGGGGGGGGAGGGTCCACAAGTCCCGACCCTCCTCTATAGCCCATGATTTTTTGATCGATTATAATTCCGTGTATATCGTTCATAAAATTTAATTATTTGTTATTAATAATTTATTATTAATTAATGCTAATTATTTGTTCAATAATTTATTTCTTACTGTTCTTATTTTCAAACAATCTACAAAATGAAAATATATATCGATGTTTGGCACCATATTGGGGTTTGGCGCAGCATAGCCAAAATTGGCTCTTGCGCCATAAAACCCAAAACTCACTCACTCACCATATTGGGGTAGGATATGAGAATAGTAGACTTTCTATCATGGCGCCATTGATACCACGCTGCGACCCCTTTAAAACATTCACGAATGCGCCACTGCCCAGGGTCGTAGGTGTGGTGAGGTGAGGAAAAAGTCAACAATATTTATTATAACTAAATAATAAATATGGAACATGTACTTAACTCTACGTAAATTTTTAAAAAAAAACTCACTTTTTTGAAACTGCGTTATAAGCAAAGCGCAAAATACAAACATAATAACGATAGTCACAAATATATAATAGTATCAAATTATGCATTATATTATCAAGCAATCCAAAACACATTAAAAAACAAGATATCAATCATTGGCATGGCCAAGTAATTTTAGCGCGTTTTTTACATGCTGTATTTTACAATAATGCAACTATGAACTTTTTACTAACAGAAAGTAGTACTGTACTTAAAAAAAATAAATTTAAATTAAAAATTATTAAATTTAAATATGATTCGGTTCATCTAGGGCACAAATGCGACCCAATGTCGAAACCCCGAGGTCAATGGGTTGCTTATTGGCTGAGAAAAAGGTACGACAAAATATGGAACGAAGACGAAATTCGCGTCCTAATATCGCTTTTGTTCCACTACGTGAAAAACGCGCTAATAAAACATGTTCATCTAAAGTTAGTTCTCATAATTATAGTCAGAAGAAGACTTATTCAAGATTGGCTGACAGTACGTAGACTATTTCCTTATACAATTACTAACGGCTAATCTTCAGGCAGTTACACCAAATTGTCTTTGCAGTCGATCGTGATCGACGTAATTCCCATTCCGGCTGTAAGAGATAGGAAACAAGGATCGCTAACAAGCGGCCTCGAATAAGTTTTTATGCGCCATCAAAAATTCGTTTCTTATTTTTCACCATTTGGAAAACAAAATACCTGAAAGTGTTTCTACTTAGAGATCATCTGCAGAGTTAGGAGGACGAGGTCACCAGAAGATTTCAGGACTTTAAGAAAATTGAGCCTAAAATCAATTTGCTCTGTTGTCCCATTACTGCTGATGTTGATACAGCGCATGAGGAAGCTTGAACTTATTGGTTTGAAGTCAGATCAAGCGGAAAGGAAATGTTTTATGCTATGACATAAATTGACTTTTACAAATCTTTTGTCAGCTGAAAAATTTCCATTTGTTTGAAGAAATTTGCTGGGAAGATGTTCTCTTTATTTGAATCGATATATATATTTGCGTGCAAAGTTTTTCTTGCGTAAAGATCAACAAGAGTAAATATAGGTGCAAGTTGTGGCTGGACATAAACTTTCAGGCTGCGATGAGAATTTAAACTAGTAGTCTCACTCCTGATTAAAAAAAAAATGTAGAAAAAAGTGATATGGTGCATTTGTCTCATAAAATTGATAATGTGAAAATAGATATGCTTTTAAAGTATAGATTATATGAAATACCATAATAAACAAATTGCATAAAACTGACACTATTTTATTTAACTTATATTTATTGTTTTTATAATGAATGCAATTATTTTAAATTGGTGCAGCCCTCCAGTGAAGTTGTCTACCCCTGCATATACACATTGAAAAAAAAAATGAACAATGGGTATAATAATGATTACCTTTAAAATGTTTCAATAGAACTGTTGTTATAAAATGGGGAGAGGGAGAGTTGTGTGACGTAACATTAAAGTAATACGACGGCTATTGGGACCTACCTCGTAATTTTAAACCTTGGTCAGGTAACGAGGACGACAGTAGCACCCCTCACTCCTAAATATCAAGACATATCACCGGCAGAGGCGGATTAAGGTAGTTGGAGGCCCCTGGCGGTAAAAGGTTTGGGGCCCATGGGCTTATAAGAGTCGAAAAACTCAAATAGTGAAAAGAGTCATTTACTTTAAATTCTCAAAATAAAATGTAGTGATATAATAAAACTTATCGGCTAAAGAAAAATCTTAACTGTATATATAAAAAAAAATATTAAAAACCTTACTTAAGAGCTTACAGTTTCGCTATACAGTTTGATTTCTCTTTGGCAAATTCATCAATTATTTTTACCATATCTATTTTGTCCAAAACATTTTATTCTGTATGTAATATGGCCAAGTTGCTCAATTTGTCTTTTCTCCCATAGTACTTCTTAAATTATTTTTAACACGTTTTAAAACTAAAAGAGATCATTCACCTGATGCGTTCAATATCGGTATTGTTAAAAATATTTTCTAAAGTTTTTCTACATTAGGATTTCTCTTGCATGCCGATAAATTTCTAGCGGAGGTTTCATTGTAGCTTTGTTTTCTTTTCATTTTTTGTTCCAAGGTGGCGTGGTTGGTTTGTCGCTGGCCTTTGCACTCATCAAGCTTGGGGCCCCTACCAACGCTGGCGGCCCCTAGCGGCCGCCAGGTCCGACACCCGCTTATTCCGCCACTGATCACCGGGAGGACATTGAACTCAACGATTTAACGTGTATCGGACCCCACTAGTTGGCAGGTCTTTGATGGCACCACGACAAGCTGACCTCGAGTTAGTGACCATAACCACTAGGCTACTGAGGCCAGGACAAAAGAATGGAATCAAATTTTAATTTGTATGGAAAAATATATACTTCTGTATTCCCTGAAATGTATATGTACTAATTAACAGTGTTCAATGCACTGGGACAAAGTGTTATCAAAAGAACTATAAAATCTTATTTATTATTATTAATTTACGGAAAAGTTAAAAATTATCTGTAATGGGTAGACTAACATTGATATATACTCAAGGGCCAAAACATTATGACCACCCCTACATTTTGCAATGAACTCGCCTGGATGACGTGAAGGCACGTGATCAGGTGGAAGTGGTGTTTAACTGCTGCTGGAGAGTCTGAAGAATTATTCTTTCACTTACTTGTGTGTGTGATGGGAAAGGCTGCGGATCTAAACGACTTTGATAGAGCGCAGATTGTAATGGCTCGGAACAAGTATTTATGAAACTACACGACTCGTGGGTTGTACGCTATCTACAGTTGTTAGTACTTATGCAAAGTGGAAGAATGACGGTGAAACCAGCAGTAGACGACATGGTGTTAGACGTCCACATGCTATAAAAGAAAAAAGTCGTCGGAGACTGTCTCGCATGGTGAAATAAAACCGGAGCCAGACAGTGACTCAGCTGACAGCCCAATACAATGCAGGGTCAAGTAGAATAGTATCGGAGCCCACTGTTCAGTGGGCACTGTTGGATATGGGACTACGCAGCAAACGTCCCACTCGTGTGCCTTTGCTGACCAAGCGTCATAGCCAACTGCGCTGGGCCCGGGAACATCGCGACTGGTCCATGGATCAGTGGGAGAGAGTTGCCTGGTCAGATGAATCACGGTTTGTCATTCATCACGCCGATGGCCGTGTCAAGATACGCCGTCTTCCAGGCGAACAGTTGCTCCCTCAATGTACAGTAGGTCATACACAGGCCGGTGGTGGCGGTATTATGCTTTGGGGGACGTTCTCTTGGGCGTCTCTGGGACCCGTGGTTGTGGTAGAGCAGACCATGAATGCTACAGGGTATCTGAGCCTCATTGCGGACCAGTTGCATCCTTACTTGGCCTCTGTTTTTCCAGTTCAAAATTGAATGTTGCGACAGGACAATGCTCCGTGTCACAAGGCTAAAATTGTGCTGGAGTGGTTCCAGGAACATGATGCTGAATTCCAGTTAATGTACTGGCCGCCTAACTCACCTGATCTCAATCCGATAGAACACATTTGGGATGTCATGGGACGGCAGCTCAGAGTTCAAAGACCACCAATTCGCAATGTTGCGCGCCAAAGTTGCCCCAACTCGTTATTGACAGGTGGTCATAATGTTTTGGCTCTTGAGTATATAATATATATGGCCACGGTAGCCGAACAGTTATGGTCTCGAGCTCGTGCCCGGCGAGTCGTGAGTTTGAATCCTGAAGACCCGTTGTGTAGACGGACTGATTCACGTTAAATGTGCCATGACTCAAATTTCTCACTTGGAATGTTGAGGAAATTTGGGGAGTGGAAAACCAGCTCTGGAGTCGTCATTTGACCGTGATCCAAAATTACGAGGTCCATCACCAATAGTCCTCGTGTTCAGTAGCGCGCACAAGAATTTTTCAAGGGGGTCCAGGGTCGAAAGTCCACTATTCTCTAATCATGCCCCAATACGATTTCGTCAATTTTCGGTAAAAAAAACAGTAACAAAAATTAATAATTGAATGAATAATTAGCATTAATTCATAAAATTAATCATTAATAACGTATACTTAATTAAATTTTACGTACTATATACATATGATTATAGTCAATCGAAAAAAATCAAGGCTTTTGGGGGTCCGGACCCTCCTTGTGTGCGCCACTGCTCGTGGTGCTTTAGAGTGCTACGTTAATCAAAAATCCATTCAAATATATATGTCCTGAATTAGGGATAGACAATGCTATACGCTGCTCTTCATTTATGCGCACGTGAGAATACGTTGGTAACTGCATATACGTATAGTTAGTACTGTGATTTTGTTATTAATCAGTCATATTTTTCAACCCCCAATCTGGTTAAAGCTTCTGATTCAGATGCCTTGATAGCAAAGAAATAGCAGGTGTTCGCGCATGGGCCATTCAGTTTCCAAAAAAACTCGACAACCAGAATTCTCAGGGTTGGTAATGTCAGTAGCGTAACGAGAATACGCGGATGGTGGGAAAAACTAACGATCCAGCTAATTGCAAAGGACAATTAAACTAGAACGAGCATGGTGTGAGAGGGCCTCACCGTATAGTAAGTAGCCAGTGAAGCTAAACATTTGCTCTAATTATAACCCATTTGAATGGGGACGCCAGTCGTTCTGTCAGCAAACGAACCTTGCAACGCTCATTTCACCATATGGCAGAACTTCTCAAACTGTGGGGCGCGCCTCCCTAGAAAGGCGCGAGCATATCGAAAAGGCGAAAACAAAGTATTTAAAATAATTATTAATTTTCTGAAAGGAAGCAAGACAAAATACATTCTGACATAATAAAAAGTAAAATACACATTCACACTGAGATAATATACTTATAAATGCATCAGACTGCCCAATATATTTGATAATTCATTTTTTAATACTAAATTAAAAGCAAGTTTAGTAATTACTACCGATTCCCATGGGCTTGGCATGTACAAGATTTAATACTTACCTTGATAACTTGTAAGGTTTATAATTAAAGTCGTGTTGTAGTTTTAGCACGATGAAAATTATGACTGAAAATTGGGTCACATATATTGAAAGTTTGAGAAGCACTGCCATTGGGCTTCAGGAGCCGTAAGTCCATGAGAGTATCATTGTTAAAAATACGCCATCGGATTGTATAATTAATTTACCTGGCAAAAGAGAACACAAAAAATGGACTCTAAAAGACTGCAATGTAGCATGAAGAGTGATGAAATTCGGTCCTGACAACTTCACACCAATAAAAGATGTAATATATGGCATCAAGTTTTCATTAAATGCCATGAATCCTGTATCTCAAGTTGAAACTATACAAGGTTTTGGTGGCTCAATCATGGTCTGAGGTGTTTTCTCTTTGGAGTTTTTTGGGATCTTTGGTACACAGAGCGGTCTTCAATGCGGTTCGGTAGGTAGAGCTGTTGGGTGATCACTCATATCCATTTATGTTGTACTGTCGTCCGCATAGAAATGGAGTAGTCCAGCAAAGCAACTGCACCTTTCACAGGTCCATCCCTATCTGGTTAAATTATTATTCGTCTGATTTCTCCGTCATAAATTCTGATGCTCTGTCACCTAGAGCCCCACACTTAAATTATATTGAACACGTTTGGGTTGTTTTAGAAAAAGGCGTGAAAACATATCGCCCATTCACAAGTCAATTTTACTAAATTATGAACACACAAACACAGTTGTAGCCATTTCAGTGGAACATTTCCACAAACTTGTTGAATCCGTTCCAAGTTGTGTGGCAACCGTTACCAAGGTTAGAAGAGACCCAATTCGTAATTAATGCTGTCTGTAATTCAGTGGAACATCGGTGTATATCATTAAGTACTTTTGTAAGTAAAGTGTACTTTTAACATAAAAGAAATTTTATCAAATTTCTTTGTAGTGAAAAAAGAAGCACGAGAGATATTAGCTACGGACCTGGTAGTTTTTAATAATTGTTAAGTGATTAGGGAAACACCTGAACTAGCACCCCTATCCAAACTTCCACACCACGACAGTGTCAATGAGCATCCCCTCTTTTACACGGAGGGTGTTATGGGGCATTGAGGCTTGAAATCCTGTCATCACCATCTCCCCACGAGTCCTTAATTCCTGAACATTAAAGTTTTCTAACTCATTTTTCATTCAGCATACATAGGTATCCAGTTGACATAAATTATAAAACACAAAACAAGATACTAAATTCATTCAGAGTTGATTTGTATTGATTAAAATTGAAAGTAGATATAATAATTGAAAAAAAAAAGATCGTAAGTAGTTAAGCAGAACTAAAAGTAAAACATTAACTCCGCTGCAGAGGCATCTGCCCCTTAAAACCACATTATATGCACGCCTTTTTGTTTACCTTAAAAACAATTAAGCCATCTGCTGTAAAACTAAACCATTTGAAATTAAAATGAAATTCAATCAGGATGGATGGGTGAGTGAGTGAGTGAATATTAACGTCGCACTGATTAGCAACACGAGGGATTTTGGCGACGGTCCGCGTAATTTTGAACCATGGTCAAGTGACGCGGACGACCAATCAGGATGGGACACACCGAAATAAAAACAAGTGATTTCAATATGCATAAAGGAAAGCTTAGTCTCGTTTAAAAGCACTCTTCAGCACACATTGTTCATTAGTATAAACATCCTTATTGAACATTTCAGTGATTTTAATTTCCTACGCATTTTATTTTATAATGTAGCATAAATTTTCATGTTAGTTACTTATGATCTGGTTTAGACTGATTTTTCGATTGAATGTGTACCTAGTTCTTTTAGTGGCCGAGGTAGTCTAGTGGGCAAGGTAACGGACTCGTGGTCGGCGTAGCTACCGCTGAAGACCCCCGTGCAAAGGAATCCGATGCACGTTAAATGCATCAAGTCTCAGACGTCCTCCTGTTGGTATGGCGTGGAAGTTAGGAGAGGATGTGCCAGCTCAGTTGTCGTTCTCGTCTTTTGACTATGGATCAAAATTACGAGGTTCATCACCAAAAGCCATCGAGTAGGTGAATAATATGATGTTAAAATTAACTCACTAACACCCTTCGGGACTTTGGTAGCCTAGTGGTTATGGTCACGAGTTCGTGATCGGTGTCTCGCGTGTTCGAGTCCTGGTGCCACTGAAGTCCCGCCGTATAGAGGGAGCCGATACATGCTAAATCGGTTGAGGTTCAATGTCTTCCCGTTGGTGTGGTAGCTAGGGGAGGGGTTGGCATGTGTTTTGGCTCCAGAGCGGAGGATACCTTTTTAGAATGATTACATTCATTAGTTAACTTTGCATCTCAGAAAGGGTATAAATTGTATTATATAAGTCAACAAATATAAGTTAAATAAAAAAGGAGCAATTTTATTCACTCTGTTCAATGCATATCAACAGCTGCACAAGCAAATTTAATTTTAGAATCAGTTTGTGACAAATTTACTCTGTTCATTTTTCTACATTCTTTTTTATTGAAATTTGGAGTGAGATTGTGCTGGTTGAGATTATCACAGCATGCAAGTTCGTGTTTCAGCCAACTTGCATATGAACTTACACTTGTGGATCTTCATGCAAGAAAAATTTTGTGCTCCCAAATATATGTTGCCCAAAATGTAGAAAACATTTTCTGTCTATCAGTTTTTCGGACTGTCTTAGCTAACTACAAGAAAAAGAAAATCTTTGCGCTTTTTTTAATGTCTAAAAAATGCACAAAAAAAATAAATAAATAAACTCCTTGCTTTCTACTTGGCTATTTGTCTTTTCACAACAACATCTGAATAAAAGTGTATGCCTTATCTGTATATATATGTACGAGTATATTACAGGAAAAGTCAGAACTGGCTAAAACAGGACTCTTGCAAGCTTCTCTTCACCTGTATTACATAATTTACAAAGGAGTAAAAAGTATTAAGCAATACCAATAAAAAAAAATACAGGGTAAAAGAAACAATCACTTTCGAATTTGTTATCACTGACAAGATGCATAATTATTGCAAATACAAATAAAAAATATAAATAAAAAAGTAAAAAAGCAACATTATTACAAAATAAAGTACGAAAGATGGATCATTTGTTAAAATGACACTACTATACTTCCTGTTAATACCTTTATTTTCTTTCTATTTTAAACAATTGAATCACTATTCCCAAAAGAAAAATGATTCAGTCAAAGAATTTCGAGCTATTAATTTTGGCTATTGACGACCTAGTCATCGGTCTAGTAAAAAAGACGAATCTAAGCTATCACTCTTTCTCCAAACTTGCACTTTACAATAACGTGAGGACTTTGAGAGTCTGGGCATAACCATGAATTTTTATGCGTGACCACTCGGCTACCTTAAGTCGATCAAACCTGTACGATAAAGTGTATTTTCGATAGGGGGGTTGAAGGGTCGAAAGTCCACTATTCTCGTATCATACTCCAACTCGCCGCCCAACATAATCTTCTGATTTTGTCAATTTTCGGAAACAAAAAACAGTAAAAAATTAATTATAGAATGAATAATTAGCATTAATTATTAAAATTAATTATTAATAACAAATATTTAATTAATTTTACGTACTATATACATAGGATTATAATCAATCGAAAAAAAATCAATGGCTTTGGGGGGAGGGGTCTGGAACCGCGGACCCCCCCCCCCCCACACACACACACTTGTATGCGCCACTGCATCGCATCCATGCTAAATAAATGTGCGGCAGTCTTAACAGTTCAGGAGAACCACACACCATATCAAAAACATCCTATATCAATTTTTAAAAAAATCAATTTTTTGTCATTTACATGTGACCAAATTTTAGACCTAAAGCATCATTTTATGTTCTTTATACCATTTCGAAGAATTAAAGTTCCCATGCAATTGTTTTTTGCTTCCTCTTTTTTATGTTTTGTTATATCTGTACTCTCTATTTTATGCCCATGCATGGCTATCGTTCAACGGTTTCTTCCCTTTTTGCTTGCTCCCTTAATTTTTTTTAGCAGTGTACTTTCTTATATTCCAGCTCTTTTCACGCCTGCTTTGTATATAGCTCATTTCAATAATATATTCAAAAATTTGATGTGAAATGTGGACAGCTTTTGTAAGATTGGGGTCATATTTCTCACGGGAAGAATAATAAGGGGTTCATCAGAGTGTTTTCGACTAAAAAGTCAAATTTATGATGGATAAGTTAGGATTACAGAAAGCTTACACGTGGATTATCAAAGTTATTGTTGTGCTTTATATTTATTCTCATAGCTTTTGCTGGCATAATATGAAACAGACAACTTCAAAGATTATACAAAGTAAGGGATTTATTTAGGAAAAATGTTATAATACAACACATTCCCCTTTTATCAAAATTATTAAAGTCATTTTAGAGCTAAAATCTGCACAAGCAGGAGTATATCATCCAAAAACTGCTGACATGGTCGAAGTTTAGCAGCTGATTAATTCTTGGTGGATGTTTTCTTTTATAAGAGCATTTTCATGTAAAACGATAGTTCTTCAGAAGTGCGTAGATAGATTTCAGAATCCACCGATTCGTTATTTTTATATTTAGTGATAAGTAATTAGTCTCTGTATTATACTTAAGCGTTTGATATAAATTAAAGTTGTATAAACTGTATTCATTATCAAAAATATCTCATTAATGCTCGCTACATTTATCCCCCCCCCCCCCAAAAAAAGAACATCGAATTTTACATTGAAATGTCTTAAAGAAATAAAATTTTACCAAAAATTTTTCTTTTAAGATTCCGGATAAGCTAGACTTAATTATATTTTCCTTGGATCCGCCAGTGCCAAGGGGGGCCTGTAGATTTTCTGCACCCAGGCCCCGAATTCTGCTTAAACCGGCACTGATATTAAAAGTGTTTATGTATTTGTATTGTTTGGGAAAATGTTATTAGACTACTAGTTGTGCAATATTATTGAATTAATATTGAAAATCAAATTTATTTATTTTATGCATGGCTAAAAAATAACATTTCTTGGTTTTTCAGCTTACTGGCAAAGTAGTCCAAGGAACGAAAATAAACTCTTATTTAATTTGATACCACAATGTGTGTTTAAAAATCAACAAGGAATCATACAATTATGTGCATTATGTACAATTTTTTCATTTCCTTGTAATTTATAGCTCTTTTAAAAATAGATCCCAGACGCTGTTTATAAGAGATACAAACACTCCCCCCCCCCCCCCCCGCATAACTCAAAAAATACCTTGTGTATATCCATTTTTGGTGAATTTTTTAAATGAATATTTACATTTAAAATTACTTACATAAAAATTATCTCCACTAGTGTATGACTTCGTTATTTAACACACAAATATATATATATAGTAGATTCCTTTTAAACCGGAGATTGTGATGACCGATGTAAAGAAATGCAATCGTAACCGATAAGTAGATTTCTTATTTACCATGTTGCGTAATGCGGAGGCAGGGTGCTGATTCAGGTATTGTCTTCATCAGTTCAGCGTGACGCCAAAATAAGATATGTCGCCAATTTCACTTGCATCGATTGTAGTGCACAGTTGACAAGCCGGTCAATCATTCAATCCATTAGATAAGTTACCCAAACTGTGGTACGCGTACCCTTAGGGGGTACACATAGTGATACTTAGATGTACACGAAAGAAGTTGTTTATGTTTAAATACACCAGTAAAAGTCGGCGTATAACGCGCACTTTGAACATTTTGAATTTGTAAGTATATTCGCCGTATAACACGCACTCCCTTTTTTTTTTCTTCGAAAAAATCTGATATGTACGAGCGCAGTGCTCATATGTTTTGAAGCCATTTATTCGAGGTATTATTTAAAGCCTTAGAAAAAATAGTATACCTCTAGAACTACAACCTTTTAAGTTCATAAGGAATGCCATTTCTTTTAAATAAACAGTATTTTGATCTACATATCAGCCTAATTTTTTTTCCTATTCTCGTCTTTTTTTTTTTTACGTTTAAAGCTATCATTTTAATACCCAGTGTATAAAAACGATAGCTTTAATTTCGATCATAGTTTTTGTGTTCAAAGTACACGCTATACGCCGAATTTTACGGTATATACAAATGATAACTTAAGAAATAAAAATAGAGAGAGATGAGCGTAAAAAATTTATACTTCTATATAGAACAGAATACAGTTCATTTAAAACAAATAGTCTTCTAGAACTACATACTAATAGAAACTTCTTGAACTACATACTAATAGAAACTTCCAGAACTACATTCCTTATGAACTTAAAGGGTTGTAGTTTTAGAAGTATACTAATTTTTCAAAAGTCTGGGATAATACCTGAATAAATGACTTCAAAACATAAAAATCATTTCACGCATACATTTCAGGTTCCTTCATAAAAAGAAGGGAGAGCGCGTGTTATACGGCAAAAATATACCAAAAACTTTTTAAAAATGTAACTTGAAAGCATAGATGTGCGTTATACACCGGATTTTACGGTATTTTCGTATGTATAATAAGGTATTTCTTATAATTAATTTATTTTTACGGGTCAAAATTAAAAATATCTGTAGAACACTGCTATAGATCGTTTCAGAACAATATTTGATCTAGATTCATTCTTCATTTTTGCGACATATTTATTCTTCGCCCCCTTTTTTTTATTTCCCACTTTTTCTTAAATTCTTTGTTCAATTTCGTCTCAAATTTTCTCCATGGTATAGTTTTCGACTGCGTTAATATTTTATAATCCTTATACCCTCTCCTTATAATTTAAACCGCTATAAGCGTTAATTTTTTTCACCCACTACAGAATAAGAGAAGATTTTTTACAAACATAAAACCGATTTCATTGATGCATCTTTGAGAACTAACTTATATTTGAATTTAATTTATCAAATATTATTATTTCCCTAGTAAGAAGTACTTCGTTTGCAGTTTAAATATTGTTGGAGAAAAAAATTAACAAAAACGCTATGTAAACACATGTTTATTCAGCACAAATACCAGTAATTATACTACTTACTCAATGTAAAGAGAATATACTTTTATGAAAAGAATAAAATTATGAAAATGATTTGCCTATCAATGAAAAAACTTCCTATCTTTCTTAACTGGCTTCTTTTTTCGAACAACGTTCATATGGAATCTGATCGCTAGATGGCTTTAGTAGTTCAGATTCACTGCTTTCTTAGATACAAAATGTACTTTTTTAAGCTTTATGCGGAAAATACGAAATGTAATTATTATTTCAGTAAAAATCGATGAAAAAAATGATTATAATAATAATGAAGTGAACAATTTCATGCCTGCCAATGAAATGAACTTATATTAATACTAGAATATAATTCTCAATCAGACAATGCTTTCCAGTTTTTATCCTTTCTTTAACATTACACGAATGGAATAATAAGTGAACCGATTTTCATAATACATTGATCTATTTTTAAGATATTGTTTCGAAGAGAAAAAAACAAAATAAAACAAACAAAGAACTGAAATTAGAAAGAAAATAAGTTAAGAATCGCACGCATTTATTCGATACAGGCAGAGCTGTCCCTAACAAAAAGGGGCCCAATGCAAAACTTACTAGCCGAGCCTGAATATGAATTTGATATTATAAAGTATGTAGCAAATTTTGCAACTGATTGTATTGTACACACGGATACAGTAAAAAGAAAATAAAAATGATAAAAGGATTGCATTATTTTAATAAAATTAACGTTTGAAACTCTCCGACAAGTGCTAAATCAACAAATAAAATTATTTCATGTACTTATAAAAAAGCATTTTATTTAGGCGACTTACAGTGGCGCACATCTTGGGTCCGGAACCCCAAAGCCTTGATTTTTTTTCCTGCTTGATTATCCTATGCATATAGTACGTAAAATTTAATTAACGATTTGCTATTAACACTTAATTTTATAAATTAATGCTAAATATTCATCAATTAATTAATTTTTAATTGCTTTTTGTTCCCGAAAATCAACAAAATCAATGGAATATGTTGGGCGGCGTATTGGAACATGCGAAAATTGTAGACTTTTGACCCCCTTTCTCATTGAAAAATTCCTGTGTGCGCTATTGGCGACTTGCTAAAATAAGATTACACACAAAGTGTGATTTTCGCGCGCGCGTTTCATTTTCTTACATGTTTATAGAAAATCGTTCATAAGATCAGAACTAATGAGTTCTTAGGCTAATTCTGATTCGATAGATAGAATGACTGAGGAAATAAATCATTCACATGACTGAAACTCAAGCCATTTTTTAATTCCATTATTGAGAAACTTCTTTCTACAGATATGTATATTGGGATTGAAATCAAAGAAAAAAACAACCATTTTGATTTTCTAAAACCTGTCAACAGCACTTGGCCGTTTGCAACTCCATGGACTAGATCTAAAAAGACATTTGATATAAAACTGTCAAGCACAGTTTCAGAGCTTTATATTTTCAATTTAAAATTCAGATAATTATCTTTATGAATTTTTATGTATTATCGTATGCTCTAAAAAAGTACTCAAGGGATATCCAAGGATTTTTACTTCAAAACGTAATAAGAATAAACACTTTATTAAAATAGTACTAGCAATTCTTATAACGATTCAAAGTACTTTATCAATTATTTCTCTCTCTGAATTATATTCCAAATGGTAATATCTTAACTATGAAAAATTGAATGTAAAATATCTGTGATAAATTTTAATTCTATTTATTTTCAAAAGAAAAATTATATGTGTAAAATAACTATGTAAATATCTACAGCGTTTTTATCCGTCCTTAATAACTTACTTCAGTATCAGAAGGTCATAGAATGCTTTATTTCTATTCAACTCATTAGAGCAATATGAAAAAAAAGCAATAATATGATATACTGTTGAACCATATAAGAACTGACAGAAAGTTTCATTCACATTATTTTATAACTTCATTTGTAATTTTTTTTTATTGGTCTGGTTTTAAAGCTTCATTGTTTTGGTTTTGTTACTGAATTTTTTAAATTTTTAATGTGCCGTTTGTCTATGTTACTTATTTGTTTCTGTTTATTTCATTATTTCGAAACTTTTGTTTTGCAATTTACTTTTTTATCTTATTTTGTTTGTTTTGCTTACTTCTGTAAGCCATGTGTGATACTTGTAGAGCACGGGAATTATATTTTGTGTGTCTTCAATAAAAAAAATGTAAGGGTATATTTCACTTCAGTTAAGTTTTTGAAATAATACTTTGATGCGCTTGCATGCACACAGTATTAATGCGTTAGAACTTTTTGAGATATTACATATGAATATCGAAATAAAAATAACAAAGGAAATAAACTTTTTTAAAAAAAAATAATTGTTCACTTGTTGCTCCTTATTTTATAAATAGTAATAAACCTATAAAAACTTACACGGCATTTTAAAATGTTCTATTATAAATTTATTCCAATTAATCCATCCAATCAGCTTCTAGAAGAAAAAATAAATTCTTAAAAATTTTCCACGATAAATGTTTACAATATTTTTTAGTATAGAAATTGGCAAATGTGTATCTGCGAACATGACCGAATAATTTAGAAAGGTTGATATAAATCTCATTTTTGTGTTAGTACTTTCTCACTAACACCCTTCGAGAGTGACGCTACTGACCTTGGAATAGGGCCGAGTCGCTTCCTGTGTCCGCTGTTGGGGGCCCCGCGCATGCGCCCCGGTTCTAGGACCACCGGAGATGGCGGGGGCTACCTTGAGAAGAAAGGGACCAAGCACTAATTTCAGAATCGATAAGTTTGCAGTTCTTAATCTCATTGTTTACACATTTCCTTGCCAACTTTGTCATCAGTTTTTCAATCATTCATTACACAATCCATAATAATAGAATAATTTTCTACTTGCTGTTAAAAAAAAGATTAAATTTAGTAATTCGGTCGAAAATTTAAAATTTCATTCAATTTCAAAACTACAAAATCTAGTTTGTATTGTAAAATTTATTAAATTTTGGTAATCTAACCTTTTTAGCTTTGGTCATGTGTCACGGTCATATGATAAGGTTATATTTGTTTGGTCATGTTAATGTTTAATCAATTAAATTAATACGAAAACATTAATGTTTCATTGCAAAAATGTAATTTAAAGTCTTTTGTTCAATTTGCATCTTCGTTTAATTTATTTTATAGTTGAATCCGAAAACTTGAATTCCACCAAATGATCTTTTTTTATAAGAAAAAAATCTAAAACTTTACTTATTTTCATGTTTTGTTCAAAAATTTATGGCATTTTTTGTATATAGCATATTAAATCATAATTGGTTTCTAGTTTTAATTCAGCAATGTTTATTTAAACTGCGATGAAGTAATGGAATTAATAGTTTTTAGCGTTCACACACACACACATTATTATATTAGTAATATCTATAAATAAAAGTTAACTACTACAAAAGGAAAAATGTTAAGACCTATTACGAATAAATTAGTGAAATTTCAGTGTAATTTTTCAGAATATATTATTTGATACTTTACAAGAATCATTTCTGTTGAAAATACATTGCAGTTTTGTAAACTAATTTTGTTTATTATTGCTACGCACAAACAAAATCCTCTTTGAATATTAGCTAAGTAGATTTCCCTTGGAAGAGAAGTCGTTCATTCAGCCCCACAGATTATTCCGCTTGAAGAAAACTTCGGTTCTTTTGAGGGGTCATTGAAACCCTGAAAGAGTAAACAAAATTCTAGAAATTCCTTTTGAGAAAAATCGACAGATAAGATATCGCATTTTTAGTTGATAAATATTCGAATTTTGGATGTAATGAAAATTCAGCTTGATTGAATTATTACTAATTTATAATGCAATTGAAGATATTGATATAAAAATATTAATATTCCGTTTAAGAAGTTTAACCTTGTATTTAGTTAATTTTTATAGTTTCAAATTCTGTAGGATCAAACACAGGTAAAATTACAAGGTAAATAAATATAAAGAGTATTAAATATTAAAGCACTTCTTTTTTACGTTAATGAAACATTCTCAGCTCTTGGTGTGAGACATATCAAAAGGCAAGCTTCTGCTTAAGAATAATTAAAAATTGAAAGAAGTAGGGAAAAATGCAAATTATTACTGAGAAACTATCACAGTTTAAAAATTGATTTACCGTGAAATCCGGCGTATAACGTACACCTATACTTTAAGCTGCATTTTTGAATGTTTAGGTATATTCTCCGTATAACGCACACAACCTTTTCTACGAAGAAACTTAAAATGTACGTGCGCAATGCTCTTATATGTTTTCAGTCATTTTATTAGAGGTGTTATTCGAAGCTTTATACACTCTTGTCCATTAATTAAGGATAATGAAGTTCAGGCAAAGAAAGAGACAGAAGCCAAAACAAATTCGACTTATTTGTAAAGTCTATTTATTAAACAAAAGGTAAAGAGCAAAAAAGATGCTATATGTTTGACATAATTAATAAAAATTGCGATTTTTACTCCCTGGGAGCAAATTTCAAAAAGAACCCATTTACAAAAAACATTATAACATGGTTAGTATGATGGTTAATACGGAGTATGTCTCCCGGACGATGCGATACAGGCCTTACAACGCCTACGCATGCTCAGTATCAAATATCAATCTGATCTTGGGGAATATTACACCACTCATCAAGCAATGCCCTCCAAAGTTCGGTAGACAGATGGGAGTGGGTTGACGGGCTGCAATTCGTCGGCCAGGCATATCCCACACATGCTCTATTGGATTCAAGTCCGGTGAGTATGCTGGCCAATCCATACGGGTGATATCCTCCGATTGAAGGCATTCGTCTACAATGTTTGCACGGTGAGGACGGGCGTTGTCATCCATAAACAGAAATTCAGCACCCATGGCGCCCCGAAACAAACGTACAGGTTGTTCCAGAATGACATCCCGATAGATGTGGCCTGTCATCGTTACACTCTGAACATGCAGGTCAGTTCTGGAACCAAGAATAATTCCTCCCCAAACGAGCCATCCTGCACCACCGTAACGGTGTCGTTTAGTGGTGTTCTCTTGGTGGTAACGGGTACCTGGCGCTCTCCATATGAAAGTCCGGTGAGAATCAGACTGCAAACTAAACCTGGACTCGTCGGAAAACATCACACAAGACCACTGTTGCGGTGTCCACAATGCATGCTCTCTACTCCAGGTGAATCGCAGGCGACAGTGAGTTGCAGTAAGGGGACACATCTGACAGGCCTACGAGCATATAGACCAATGTGCCCTAAGCGTCTGTACACGGTCTGCCTTGAAACTGTCGTACCGGTAGCTGAAGAGAGCTGACTAGATAGGTGTGATGCTGTGCTCCGTCTGTTTCTTTTGGCAGTAACTGCCAAATACCGGTTCTCATTCGGCATTGTAACTCGGGGGCGACCTGTGCTGTAACATCTACTTCACATTACCATCATCTTGAATCGTTGCCAAAGCCTGGAGATGACACTCTGGGCGATTCCAAGTTCTCGGATACATCCAGCTGGGTACGTCCTCATTCCAGTCGTCCGATAATTCTACCACGTAAAAAATCATCTAAATGCTTCCTTTGTGCCATAACTATGCGGTCATTGCACTGAAAGGCTTTTAAAGCGCTTGTGAACAATTTTACTTCTTTGCCACCATTCCTTATATACCCCTCTCTTACACTCTCGTCATTATGACGTACTGGTGTACGCGCCATCTGGTGGTTTCCTGTAATTTGCATATTCTTCTTCAAGATGTGTGTGACAATTCTACAGGTGAAATTTTTATTTTAGAGTTTAATTTCTGTGTGATTCTGAATTATCCTTAATTTATGGAAATGAGTGTAAAAAAATAGCATACTTCTAAAACTACCATCCTTTAAATTTGTATGGAATGACATTTCTTTTAATGAAACAATATTTCGATATATATAGAAGTCTAATTTTTTTTTCTATTGTCATCTTTTTTTTAAAAGCTCTCATTTTTATATTTGGCATATAACTCGCACCTGTAAATGCGGATCTTACTATTCGTGTTATGCGCTGAATTTTACGTTAAGTGTAATTTATTCATTCTTCAAGTTAAATCAGTGTCAGCAGCAGTACTATAGTTTCTGGTGGTGATATTTTTATGAGAGAAAATGCAATTCACAACAGCTATTAGCATCCACTTAAACATTCTAGAAAGCTGTTAAATACTAAACAGTTAAATGAATTTAATTCTATACCTCTTTATGTTTTTGCATACACATTATCAGAGTATACAAAAATGGACAAGCTGGAAGAAATATAATTTATATAAAAAGAATTAAATAACTTACCAAATGTTAAGATAAAGTGAAACTCCCCATACCTTGTATGATCTATTATTTTGTGCAACGTGTATTAGAATGCGAAAAATGCATTTTTAAAGCTTTCCCTTGATGTCAAAAAAACAGGATCGAAAAAAATTTTTTAGATAGTAAACGTTCTCAAATATTAATATAAATTCAATTATTTATAACCCATGCATCCATTTATCATATTAAATCCTTAAAACATTTAAATACTCTACTACGCTAAAAAAAAACCCCGGGATATTTGTCATAAAATAAAGGATATAATTTATTGGTCGAAATTTGTTCCTCTCATTCAAAATAATTTGCTCCTACTTAGCGAACTTCCGCCATCATTTTTCACAATCCTCAAAACTCTTGAAAGTGATTTTTATGACATATCCTTACAATTGTATTTTTTTAATGCATTGTTATTTCAATTATTTGTTCTTATAATTATTTTGCTCTTTTAAATAATTGTTTGGCGCAGTTTAACCAAAGTTGGTTTTTGCGTCATTAACTCTCTAACTCACTTAATAATGCATCGATTTTCATATTGCATCAATGTTCCAAAACGGATGACAACGTAATGATTGTTCAAACCGAAGAAATAAGGAAAAAAATCATAGGGTGCCTTATGTGGTGATTTGGTTTTAAATTAACATTGGATATTTTGAAACTAGCTATTTGAGGCTATCTGGAACGACTTCTGCAGTCAGTTTCGGCAACCGCACGTGTTTTAAAAGGGGTTCGTATAAAACCCACAAATGACTGGATGGTTGGTCCATTACATCGCTTGTAAAACATGTCTACGGCGTTTACTGTTAAAAAAAATAGAGAGAAAGTGACTAGAGGGACGTCAGGACGTTCGAAGGCAAGTAATGGATCCCACAATCCGCGGCTATATGTTACCATATTCTTGCTTGATCAGCACTGTCTCCGTATCTGTCACTCATCAAGCATTTAAAGGTAATAACTGGACATTGTTTGCTTGATCTGCTCCAGTCTCGATTGGAGGACAAGCGGTGGAGTATGGTGGAAAACATATTGCTATAAATTTACTTGGAGGGGGGTGGAATCAGCCGACGACGCTAATTATTTGAACAAAAACAGATTTATTTATGGAGAATAGAAGGACAAATAACAACAGGAAGACAAATCGACTTAAATATACAAATATTATAACAGATTTCTTTACAGCAGTTAAAATCGCACTCGTTCTGAACACGTTTTACAGAGCTCCAGAAACGGATCTCCAGAACAGCTCCACTTGCAGGAACTTAGGTAAATGTCTTATCTCAGACAACACAAAAGCAGATTCTGAACTCGACCATTGTTTCAAGGTCCCTTATAAAACCTCATGAAAATTTCCAGAGTATTCCGCACACTTTTCGATGGTTCTTTGGCGGTACCATTTTTCACCAAATCAGTCTCCAAGAGCGAAAGTCGTCTTTCTGGTAACCCTACTCCCACCTTCTAGAAATGCAAAAATGTTATTCACAAGTCAATGTTGGGAAGCGCACTTTCTCTGTAAAACTCAATTTTCCACAAGCAGTGTATCACTGCAGAGAAAACAATATGCGTGTGTGTTTCAACATGATTATCCGTCTCTCAAGACACCATCCACTTGCTCACGTCATCTGCACCTGGAAAGGTTATTGCTTGTATCGCCGCAAGAGGTGGTCTTTATTCCAACTGATTATCTAGTATATTCGATCACTATATTTACTTGAAATTCATTGCAATTTTTGTATTATTTATCTGTCTGCCAATTTTCACCAAATTCTACTCATTCATTTATGGTGTTGCGTTTTCTCTCCCAGGAAGTGTAAATAAAAATTTTAACAAAGCAATGATAACTATCCATATTGTATTACAGTAATGGAAACGAAAGATGAAATTAAATTTATATCATAAAAACAATTATTTTTAAAGAAAATAGTTGTGCAACAGAAAGCATTATTCTCCATACAAATAAAGAAGTCAAAATTTGGTGTTAATTTTGGAGTTGTTTCTTTTAGACGCAGACAAATAACTCTGCAGACAAATAACTTTAAATTCAAAAATTATTTGTAAGTTTAAAAAATTAAAATAATGTTCATGTTGTTATTTATTTGACAGAAACAGTAAATACTAGGATGTTAATGATACAATTGTTTTAGAAGATTTAATTATTAATGAATTTTTCAAATAATTAAATATAGATTGAATTAATTATTCTTACGCATGTAAAGCTTAAAATACAATAATAATAATAATAATAATAATAATAAATAAATAAATAAATAAATAATAATAATAAATAAAGAAAGAAAGAAAATAAAATAAAAATAACTTATTAGAAAGCATGAGACTTTTAAAAATTTTAGTTGGATATATCCGTCAAAAATTTTATTTTAAGTTTTAACAACCTAGTAGCGGTTGTTGGTGTTGGAGGTTCGAGTAAAGATCAGCCATAACCAGTTTCAAATTCAAATTTGTTATCCCATTACTTAAACCAAACAACTAAAGGTAGGGGAAATGCATTACCCATCTAATTAGAAGAGCAATCACACAGCTTAAGGATACTTAACATATGAGTATAATATACTCCACTTACTCTTAGAACTCTCTAGACTTCTACGCTAGACTTCACGGTAAATCTCTTAATTGTATAACCTACGGTCGCAGTTCTTAAGCTTTATCTTATAACTTATTCTCCGATTATCAATAATTGAATATCCAGCAACTATCCGTTGACTAACATCGCGTACCTAAATGTCCCCGCTGAAAAATAACAACTCATTTGCATAAATCAAGTCTTCTTCTCGAAAGAAAGTTTTCAATAAAACATAAAGTTAAAAAGAAATAAATTCACCCCGAGAGGATTAATTGAAGGTTTGCGGATAGACACGTTACGAAGATTTTTATAAAATTTATGATCAAGTGTGTATAAGTTTTATGCCTTTATTATAATAAATAAAGGTGATCGAAATATATATTATCTTTCACTCTGCTGCCATTTTCAACTCAATTCTCCATCGTATTTCGATTATAAATTGCAATTCATACTCAAATAAAATTAGTATCATATTAAGAAATTTTGTCAACAAAAATCAGTTAGAACTTCTGTTTAATTTTAAGAAACATCTGGAGTCATTCTTCTCAATTAGTCAAGTATCACTGCGGCAAAAACATTTTTACAGAATTGGTGGCAAATTTAAAGTTTAT
>BMAO01010634.1:0-28143 GCA_019973975.1 Trichonephila clavata | reverse complement strand
AACAAAGGAAGATAAAAATAAAAAATAAATAAAACAAAAGCTACGAAATAAAGAAATAACAAAAACAAATAAGTTACAGTTACGTAACAAAACCAATATAATGAAGTTACAAAAATATTGTAAACGAATCTTTACTTGAAACAAGCTGTAAAAAATTTCAGAGGCCAATTAATTTTTAGAGCATGCAATTTAATCATCAGGCATTTTCTTTCTTTCTTAAATTTTTGATAAAAAAAAGGATAAGATGTTCAAAACTTTGCTCATCACTAACATTATATTCACAGTGGAAGAGCACAGATTAAATCTGTTGCGATACACTTTAAAATTACTATGGCCAGTAAGGAATTGTGTAATTTTATAATTTGTAAGAAAAGTGATCACAAGATAGTCTTTGCGAAATGGTCAGAAAAGATTTGTTGAACTATTCTCTAATAAGATAAACAGATGCAACACAACTATATACTGATTATTAAGCATATATTCTCTATCTAAAAATTACTTCAAATGTACACCTCCAATCTCTATAATTTTAAGAAAATATAACTTGATACCACAAAGATTTTCACAACTTTGGTTTGACAGTTATAAGCAAATAATAGTTTAATTTAATTAAAATGTAAAATTCCAGTAATTATTTCTAAGAAGGAAATATATTTTTCAGAAGGTTATTACTTTAGTAAAAACGATTTCTTGTCAATAATATATTTTTGAAGATATAGAAAAAAGTATCAAAACTTTTATATTTTAATAAAAGTTTATTAATGTAAAAAAGTATTCATTGAAATATCCATTCGTTAATGATAATTATTAACCAATTTCTTTCCTTAGTTTTTCTCTTCCAAGAATTCTACCTGTATGTAGATATTTTAATTTTCTTAAGGATATAAGCAAAATTTTTTAAGTCCATTTTCAAGAATGTAACTGAGTTCATAAAATTTATTAGTTTTGCTATATTATCAAGTAATTTTCAAGAACCTAACAGAATACTAATAACTCAACGTATGACATTTCATTCATCGACCTTTTTTTAACACAATTATGAGAGATATAATCGAAAACAAAATTATCAGATTAAAAAGATAATGGTGAAA
This sequence comes from Trichonephila clavata, assembly GCA_019973975.1. Taxonomy (NCBI): domain Eukaryota; kingdom Metazoa; phylum Arthropoda; class Arachnida; order Araneae; family Nephilidae; genus Trichonephila; species Trichonephila clavata. The sequence continues at coordinate 27,052 of BMAO01010634.1, read as the reverse complement.
TAAAAACAAGCCTCGCCTAATTTTTTCAAAACTTTCAATTGCGTTATAACTACTTTCGATATATAACGTAAATGTTATTATCTCATCTCTATTTGAAGTCATCTCTACAATCTTCGAAAAATTTCCTATCTCGCAGATCGATTAAATCTCAGTGAGATAGGAACTGCTCCCTGCTTGTGAATTCATTTATATAGATATATAAATTTGTACATACTTTCACTGTGATTCTTTACAAGAGAATTCTGTACATTAATATTTTTGGTTTTAATAATGTTCTCATTGCTTCAGAGCAGTTTTAATATAATTTCTTAGATAATATAAATCTCTGTCTCTCTTTCTCCACTCTTTTCATTTTATTTTGCGTCTATTAATATAACAAAACGTATAAAATGTTTACTACTAAAAATTTTAATTGGGAAGTTTTAAAAGGTACAGAATTTATATATACGTCGTTTAAAGAGAAACAATTTCATAAATATAACAAATAACAACTACCGTAAAATTTGGCGTATAACGCGCACCTATACTTTCCAGCTGTAACTTTTAACTTTTAGGTATATTCGTCGTATAACGCGCATCCCCTTTTTTATGAAGAAACCTGAAATGTAGGTGCTCAATGCTGTTGTTTTGAAGTCATTTATTCGAGGTATTATCCCAAGTTGTAGAAAGAATAGTATATTTCTAGAACTACAATTCTTTAAGTTCATAAGGAGTGTCATTTCTCTCAAATAAACAGTATTTTGATATATGTAGAAGTCTAATTTTTATCAATGCTCATCTTTTTTTTTTTTATTTTTAATCCTCACACTTTTATACCCTGGCGTATGATGCGCACCCTTAAATTTTCATCTTATTTTGTGTGTTATACGCCGGATTTTACGGTCTTTAATTTTTTAAGAAAAGTGTGGATGATTATATAATCACTAGAAATCATCATGGATTGCTGTATAACAGTGATGGGCAGTAAGTCGATCGCGATCGACAGTGGGTTGTGAAGACATTTTGGGATGACCACCTGAAGATTTGCAAAGTAATTAAGTAACAAAATATTCAAAATTGGCTGACAGTGTGCAGACTAACTCTTCTACTGACTATAACTAGAAGAGCTACCTTTAGAAGAAAATGTTTTATTTTGAATTGTTTGATAATAAAGGCATCATTTGATGATATTATATTTGTGACTTTTTTTTATTATGTTGTTCCGCGTTTTGCTTCAAACGCGTTCTTAAAAGTGTAAGATTTCTTTATGGTAGTTATGTATGTAAGTACATATTCCGTATTTATTTTTTATTAAGTTATAATAAATATTGTAGACCTTTTTTCTTAGTTTCCCCACTCTTACGCCATTGGGAGAACCACAAAACCTTGAAAAAATTAGAAGTAGCCCGTACCCTGGAAAAGTTTGCCTACCCCTGCTGTATAAGAACTACATTCACTGCTGTATACGAAGCAGCAATCAGAAAATCAGAGTACAATTAGTGATTTTATAAACACGACAGTATAACTAAAAAAAGTACACGATATCGAAGAAAAACAAAACTGCACGGTCCTAATTTCTGTTGAAATATAAATATAAACAGTAAAACGAAAATACAATTTTAAAAAAAAAAAACGAAAGAAATGGCTTGTATATACATTTAATTATAAACGAAAATTGCTTGTCACCTCAGAAAAGTTTGTGATTATATGAACGTTCCATGGCTATAGTTAAACTTTAATTAGAACATCAAAGATAATGAAAAACGATTCATGTTATTATGATAAATGCCTCAATTTTATTCTTTTATTCTATATTAAAGCCATGATCATTTATGATCATAGGTATATGACCAGGTATATGATTCATTTCAAACTTTTCTTCGATTATTAAGTTTTAGTCCATTCGCATAAACAGATTAAATTGCAATCAGTGCGGATATATCAGTCGGCGCAGGTAGTGTAACAGCATGATCACGATTACTTTACCTTAAATATTTTAACTTGTTGAGGCTGTGGGTTCAATTCGCATGTCACACGTTAATCAAACACATAACTGTAGTAAAAGAATTCTTTTGTGGTATTTATATCTCCGTCGAGTTTTGTGTGGCTGTGTTCTTTTAATTTGGTAAACAAAAGGATTTCTCCAACAATAAAAATTTTTTACCCTCATCTCTATATGATTTGTAGAAGAAGAAGCATCGAAATAAATATATGTCTGGAAATACTTGATGGAGGAAATTATTTTCCATTTTGGAACGTTCGATAAGTTAATTATAACATTTATTATGCATTTGTCTTCGAATATTTTTTTTTATAGTTAAATAAAGTTTTGGGAAAACGTAAGGCATGCCGAAGTAAGGAAGCCATAAGTATTGCGTGAAAACAATTACTGTTCAATATTAAATATTATTCAAAAATACTTTATTAGTATTTAGTATACTCTAACTTACGAATTTTAAAAATCAAAATGTGACTAAATTATTTTATATAATTAGCAATTGAAAAATTCATATTATACATTTCACTTTTGTTTTTCTCTTTCTGCGTGTTTTACTTTAATTGGTTTATCTGGAATTTCTATTTAACAGCATAAATTTCAAACCTACATACATTTCTCTGGATATAAGCTGTTTCTTGGTAAATAGGAATTTTATTTAAGGTATTCAACTACTTTTTTTCAAAAAAAAAAAAAATGTCACTAAAAATCTATTTTTAAATTTTGTTATTTTAAAATTAAAATATTTAGCTTTAACATTTGTCGTGCAATTATTTCTAGATATAACAAATACAAAAATTTTATCCACGATTCTTCAATTTCCTGCTGGAGTTATTGTCAAACGTGGCAAAGGTTGAACTGTTTAATAGACATACCTATTCATAATTTTGAATTTTTTAATCCATTTAATTTTTCTCGTTACTCAGAAACACAGTAATTTATAATTTCCCGATATTGAGTAAATAGTTATCGTTAGCATGTTTCGGAAGTGTTGTACCATATACGATGAAACAGTTTCCCTTATTAAAAATAAGGCTCAATGGCAGATACATTTTCAAAACCGATTTTATCATATGCGATATAAAAGGAAATATCCTTCCTCATTCTCTCTCCCTATATACATATTTATTTATCTTTATATATAAAATATACGTGTCACAGTGTTTGTCCGCAATGGACTCCGAAACTACTCAACCGATCATAATATAATTTTGCGTACTGTGTGTCATTTCGTTCAACTTAGAACATAGGATGGTTTTATTTCAATTAATCACGCCATAATTTTTTTATTGCCGGAAATGTGAAGAATCCGAAAAAACCGTTGCCAGATTCCCGTAAGGGAATAATCGCAAAATGTGGCATTGCTCATGCGTCTGTGGAAGCAGATATTACAAAAAAAATGCACGAAAATTAAGTGCCTGGCGTATTTCACGATGTGGAATCCGATTTTAGAGTCAGTTTCCAAAAATAACCGTAACTTTGCTGGATAAAGCGGCCCGACCGTATCTTAGACACACCATAACAGGGGCTTGCATTAAAAGCCTTAAATCGTGAAAACTTGGACCCTGGCGTACTTCAAAATGGATAATCCGAATCTGATATCCAGTCTGAGAAATAACTGTAACTTTGCCGGATAATTCAAGACGACCATTTACTACACAAACCGTGGCAGGAGCTTACCCTTAAAGTCTTGGTGCGGGAAAAGTGCGTTTCTGTTGTAATTCGGGATGGTGAACGAGAGTTTGAAATTGAATTTTAGAAATTCCTGTAACTTTGCCAGATAATGCCGGACGTCCCTAATGCCCCTTCCAGGGACTGAAGTTGCCAGCTCAGGGAACAAAAGTAATTTCCAGTTGCATCTAAGGACGGGAAACGATCATTTGAAATTATATTTCAGAAACTCCACTAAACTTGCCGGATACTGTATTAATTAGGAGAAAAGGCAAATGATTCGAGTTCCGCGTCCGGATTTTCATTATCTCTAGCGACTGAACTTGCTCGCGCTGGGGCATCAAAAGTCAGCATCAATAGTGTGCATTTCGGAGTGTGAAAATAGAATCTGAAATTGAATTTTTGGAGTTTCGATAACTTTTCCGGATAATGCCAGTCGACCGTATTTTAGACACACCGTAGCAGGGACTTGGCTTAAAAGCCTTGGACCATGAAAACTTTGTCATTGTGTATTCCAAAACGGATAATCTGAATCTGATATTCAATCTGAGAAATAACAGTAACTTAGCCGTTCAAGTCAAAAGATTACAGTACTTGTCCATGATTACGATTTCAAATTTGTGAAACAAAGCAAAATTTTCGAAATGTCGAAAAAAAAATTTTTTTTTTTACTTAATTGCAAATTTTAAACTAACTTCAAAGTACACATTTTCTTATGTAATATATTATTTATTTATTATATGCATTCCACATGAGGCACCATGTACCCAAAAGGTCAGATATATGCTCCATCACAGTACGCTATGCAGACTGACTGTGAGGAACATATGTGTTTGACAATTATTCATTGGAGGTATTAGAACAGTGAGTTTGTTTTAAAATATTTCATGAAGATTTAAATATGTAAAATGCGTTTAAAATAAGTAATTTAGATAATATAACATAATAAATATACTTATTTTTCACACAGCTTTTTTTTAATGCAAACTAGGTATAAACTGTACAAGTCCATTCGTACTCAAATTTAAAAATTTATCATTCTGACAAGCCTTGGGTTTTTTGTATCATATGTGATATATGCTCTTTAGTATATTCTCAAGGAAAAAAGGTCTTCTTTTTCTACTTCTTATAAAAGGGACTTAATTCTTAAGTAATTGCTTTTATAAAGCCTCAAGCTTTGTTTTAAACTCTCGGTATAGAGGAGGTTAAATTTAATAAATCTGTTCAACAATGAAAATGTTAAAGTCATAGTTCTAATCTGATTTAATATTTTTTCACAAAATAACTTTTTTGTATTTGCTTTTCTTGGGCTTTTTTTTTTGTTGTTTACATAATATTCCTACGCTTCTATTAAAAACACATATAAGCAATAACTTTTAAGCATCAAATATTACAATTTAAATATTATAAATAAATCTTTGTAGGTGTATTGCCAGTTTTGAAGTAACCAAAGAAATTCAAACCTATTCTCAGAATTAGAGTCAGCTTATCCTTCAGTTGATTGTTTTCTTAGTAAATTATATTTATTTTTAGAAAGTAATTGCTTCCATGTATTGATAGTAGATTTTATTATTAATATTATTTTAGCAAGTAACACTTGACATGGCATAATATTCCAAAGTGAAAACATTTCTTACAAACATACAAGGACAAAAACTAACAAGAAGTACAAAAGAAGTAAAATAAAACAAAAAATAAAGTTCAGTGAGATAGGAGAGCCTATAGCTGCTAATTAGCCTTCCAATATCTATCGTAGACTTTCAGTGACTGCTGGACGGGCTCTAAGATGTTTAGCGTCCACCATTTGATCATTTTTGCAAGAGGACACAGTTTAGGAAAGAAAGTTCAAATTAGTTCAAATAGCTAGCAAAAGTGACGTGACCAGTTTCAAGCCCAAAAGCAGCAACTGTGTGCCTTCTTGGAAACTCTGGTAACTTTTTTTAAGGGTTTTTCTTCAAGTTTTGTCATGACAGTAAATTTGTTTCAGTTAAAACAGATGCTCCTCTTAATTTCCTACTTTGATAAAGGAGTGGTCAGATTCTCCCTCTTCTACTGTTCTCCTTTTTCAATTTGAATAAAATTGTAAGAGTTACTTTCTCTTGAGATCCATTCTATATATATATATATATATATATATATATATATATATAAAAGAGTTATTAAGAAAACAGAGGCAACTTCATGAAGTTTTCATCAATAATATTCATTGTGAGCACTACAAGAAATTCTCGCAGAAAAAATCCCTTCGCTTCTCTGCATTTTCTGTATAACTCATACGGTATGAAGGATGCTGTACCTAGCAAAAATGGGCCCTTGATCTTGTGTTTCTTTTTGCTAACTTTAATTACTATGCCAACCAAATATATTACAAATAGGGGCATTCTAACCCTTTGTAACAACAACAAATGCTACCCCATACAAGTTTAATAGTTCAATTTTCTCTTTCCGTTCTCCTAATGGGTCGCGTTAGCCAAGTGGTCTAGGCATCGAATCGTGGCTAGCATGTCATGAGTTCGATCCCAGTACCACTGAAGACCCGCCGTGTAGGGAAGCGATGCACTTAAAATCTGTCGAGAGCTCAAACGTCCTCCCGTTGGTGTGGTGTGGTAGTTAGGAGAGGGGGTGCCAGCTCAGGTGTCATCTGCGTCACTTAAACATGGTTCAAAATTACGCGGACCGTCCCCAAAAGCCCTCGTGTAGCTGAACAGTGGGACGTTAATATTCACTCACTCACTCACTCACTCTCCTAATGTCTGCAGAGGTAGAATAATTCGAATTCCTATCTCTTCCCCCCCCCCACCTGGTAATTCTCTTTTTAATTAACGCTCCTTCCCCCTTTCCTTTATTCTTAAGAAACAAACTTTCCCATCAGTGGATTAGTGGATTATGGGTTACTGATCCATTACTAGATCATAGGAATTCGGCGCAGCCTTCATCTTCTTTAAACCTCTATATTTCATTTCTCCTCCCTCCCCTTCCCTCCTAATTCTAAACATCGATTTTTCGGTGTTTTTCACGGAGTTAAACTTAATTTTTTTCTGTACTTAATGAGCTCTATAATTTTAACTTTGAATGCATTTTTCAAAAATATAACTCTCTCCCTCGCATATAAAAGTAATTTTATTTATCAATGGGCAATTTGTATTATCATCACAGTCCATCAAACATGTAAGGAAAAGATGTTAAATCCCGACAGGACTAGGTAATATATCCCTCTCCAACGATCTTTCTCCCCCCTCCCTCTAGTAGCCGCGGTAGCCAAGTGGTCTACGCATCGGATCGTGGATAGCGTGTCATGAGTTCGATCCCAGTACCACTGAAGACCCGCCGTCTAGGGGAGCGATGCTCGTTAAATCTGTCGAGAGCTCGGACGTCCTCCCGTTGGTGTGGTGTGTAGTTAGGAGAGGGGGTGCCCGCTCAGGTGACGTCCGCGTCACTTGACCATGGTTCAAAATTACGCGGACCGTCCCCAAAAGCCCTCGTGTTGCTAAGCAGTGCGACGTTAATATTCACTCACTCACTCACCCTCTATAAAATCAGGATTTTTTTCATTTAGTAACTTCTTTTATAGGGAGGGGGAAGATGGGTTATATGTTAGACACTTAGAAGAAAGCGTCGAGGGGTAATCTCTACGCTAAAAAATAATAATGTGTTGACCTGTAGCAGGGGTCGACAAAACGTAGCTCTTTCATAGATGGTGGCTACTTTTAGACCTTTACCTAAATATATTATTAAAAAAATAATTGTATTGTAAAAATTGTTTCCCTTTTCCTTTTTCTCTTATAATTATCTATTTTTTAAAAAATTCCTTTATTTGCATATACATTTAAATGTTTGACTGGCTTAAGACAGCGTAAGACAACGTAAGTTCCTTTTTTCTATGCATATATATTTTCTACTAGCCTTTATCCACTGGCTTCGCTGGGTGTTTTATGATTTTGTATAATGATACACTGTTAATATAAGATGTTGATATCTAAGTCCTAACATTAAGCTTCTGTTCGAATTGGAAAACATTTGATAGCACTCGCCTTTTGAGGTAAAAAGACAAAACTTGAAATTCTAAAACGAAAGTACTATTATCTATTACTCTCTCCCACCCCTTCCAAAAAACCCATTAAAAGTGGACTACAACTCTAATAAATTATAGTTTGAAAAAAAAACTAAAAAACACGCTTTTATACTGAATCGAACTAAAAAGTAAAAAAATAATTCTTAATAAAGAATAAAATGATTAACAAGAAAATGAATGTCATTGTGGTAAAACGTGGGGTTTTGTACTACATTTTTACACTAATTCAGCTTTTCGATAGAAGTTAAAAATTATAACAATTGATACATTTATAGAACACCCCACGCTTTACCCCAATGACATCATTTCAGCGTGGGGTGCTTTGTACTACATTTTTACACTAATTCAGCTTTTCGGAATAGAAGTTAAAAATTATAACAATTGATACATTTATAGAACACCCAACGCTTTTACCCCAATGACATTCATTTTCTTGTTAATCATTTTATTCTTTATTAAGAATTATTTTTTTACTTTTTAGTTCGATTCAGTATAAAAGCGTGTTTCTTAGTTTTTTTTCAAACTATAATTTATTTTTCATTTTTTTAGTTCGAACTACAAAAAAGCATGTTTTTTAAACTATCATTTATTTATTGTTAAATTTATACTTGATTTTTGATATTTGAAGCTGGAATTACGTGGCTGTAGAATTAGTCTTGCTCTTCAATGGATATTAATTAACGGGTCTGAAGTGTATTTATTCTCTCTGTTTACGAGGCCTCGAATGAGTTATATTAGATTCCGTCTCTTTTGAACAGGTCAAACAAATAAAAGTGTAAAGAAGAAAAAGTTCGAATTAAAATTTTTTTTAATGTACCATGTTTTTATAACGGACTAAAAATTATAAAATTCCTCCTTTTCGTTTTTGTTTTCTTTTTTAACATTTTCATGCATTGTGATCCACTTCTCATCTATGGTCCAAATTTCAAGTCTCTATCTCCTCGGAAAGTCACACAGTTTAAAATCAATTACAAAATTCCACCCGGACAGACATTGAAGAAAGCGAGTTAATAAAAGCATGTTAATATGAAGGGTCAATCATTTCTTCAACCTTTTAAACGTGTTCCTTTCATGTTAATTCGTATCATCACTTCTAAACGTATTGCTTTATAAAAGTGAAAAATATTTAGCAGTTAAAATGCAAATTATTTTTTCCCCACATGCACGAGCCTTTTTTTTTTATTTTCATTTCCAGAAAAATGTTTATATTATTGTTAGAATTGCTAACACACACCCACCCTCCAATTTCTCAGATACAGAACACTTTTTTTGTTTTATTTCTATTAACCGCAAGTGTATTTTATACTTGCATAAAATTAGCTTTAAATTCAAAACACTCGCTTTAGGGTTACACTATTCTTTTAGTCGCTAGATCTGAAATAAATCGCCAAATATGGAAATGATGTATGAAATTAGTCGCCATATCTAGAAATGGTACATGGAACAAGTCGCCAAATTTAAAAATGATATATGCAATAAATCGCCAAATCTGGACGTGGTATCTGGAATTGTCGCCAAATCTGATTATCCTTATTCCTGACGATCCTGAAAAGGACAATGGAACAAAATTATGAAATTATTGTATTGTCATCTGTCCTTGACAAGTCTGCGAAATTTCGAATGAATCCGATCTTTTTAAGTGGGTAAGAATCGAGTTCTAAGATTCCGTTACATGCAAGTGAAACTTATAAAAGCGTGTTAAAAAAAAAGAAACATGCTTACCAAATTTCAAATCTTTTTCTGACGATCTCATGATGAGTGAGGGAGTCACCTTTCTCCTATATATACGAGTATAAATAGATTTTTTTTAGAGTTTTTACCCGGCGTTTTATATAACGTATTAACCATATAAAAATAAAGTCGGATGTATTATGAGATCCATTATACAATATAAGGAAATAATGAAAAAAAATTCTTACGATTGCTATAAAATAGATCAGAATTGTTCATCGTAAAAATAATAAAATTAAATTAAAAAAATTGATTTGCATTACTTTTTTTACTTATTATAATTCTGGATTTAAAACCGTTACTGGGAGATGATCTCCTATTTTCACTCATTTTTTTAACAGTTCTTCTTACAAAGAATCGCAACGTAATCAATGGTATGTTCAGATTGAAATTAAAACCTCTTATCGACAGGCGCTAGGACTTCTTATGGAAAGGGATGTATTTTGGACAAAGAATTAGCTACCATAGAGTAGCCATTATAGCAGCATATTAACAAGCGACTTGGAGGGTGACAAAGGACTTCTGACGCTTATGGTTCTATCTTTTCTCAGAGCAGCTTCCGAACCCTTGCTGATTAGGAATGCATATTCGTCCTTTGGATGTTTTACAAATAATATAGAACAGAGATAAATAAAATATATTATTTTTTTTATAAGAGACTACCTGGGAACAAACTTCCAACTAAAGGTCAAGCCTTCGTGTAGCTTCTAAGGCCGACGTTCATCTACAGTTAATCACTGAACTGATGAAGGGATGCTGTCATTTACAAGTAAAAACAATTTGAATGAATCTTTCTCATTCTAAATGTTATCCGTATTTAACTTCAAAGGATTTGTCGACGAACGGCTTAGAATAGAAAAATTTTAGACTCCTTTCCGAATCTATACTATCATCTTCTTATTATATTGAGTAAAACGACACCAGCCGTTAAAATTTCGGATCGTGGGTACAGAGACGTAGAGCTCATGAAGAAATTTTAACCGTTTGAATCCAGTATCAGATACTTTTACAAACATAAATGGAAGCTCTGCGAATAAGTCTATGGAGAACATTATGGTCATAAGCTCGTGAGGGTGTGTCTTGAGTTCGAGCCCTAGTGCCACTAAAGACCCGCCTTGAAGGGAGACTACGGCACGTTAAATCTGTGTTGAGATTCAGAATTCCCCCGTTGATGATGTGGTAGTTTGGAGAAGGTTACTAGTTAAGGTGTCGTCCTCGTCACTTGATCATGATTCAAAATTAGGAGGTCTGTCACAAATAGTCCTCGTGTTTCTTTATAATGTGATGTTTATGACACTCCCACACTCAAGTGTATATGGGTCTTTAATGATTAATATATTCATTCACTATCAGACTTCAATCATATTTAATATCATTATAAATGTTTTTAAGTGTTTTCCTTTTATTTGCTTTAAATACTTTTACCGAGAAACATTTCATAGATATCTCAAAATATTTATTCAACTCATTTTATTTTGACTTAAGTAAATAAAAAAATTTAACTTTAACCGCATAATGTCAATATCAACAAATCGAACTACTTGTCTGCATTAAATTTGCATGTGAGTATAATACTAAGCAATAATGTTTTGAGCAATACCGAACCTCTTAATAGTTAAATAATTTATTAAAGTTAATAACTCTAATGTGAATTCATTGTTTCACAAAATTTAGTTTTTATATCTCAAAATTCCTTATTCCATCGTCTGATTCTAATATATTTTTCCAGATCCTCCTTTTTTTAAAGGGATGATTTAATAAATTCATTTTTAAAACTTGATTTGATGTTTTTTTTAATAAACAAAAGAATGCTGTTTAAAAGAAATTATAAATATTGCTTGTTTTCTAAATTTAATGTGAAATAAATTTGAAATATATGCATTTTAAAGGACATTTATTTACTGCATATGTGCCGCTTATTTCGTCAGCAATTAAAATGTTAGGTTATTTAAATATGAATTTAAAGTAAAGAAAAAATGCATTGGTGAAATTGGCATTTTTTTATGATGATTTAAACAGTTCGTCAAACTACCAATAGTCATCAAAAATTAATATGTCAAAATCAGACCCATGCTAACAGTAAAAAATCCGATTTTCTTATGTTAGTGAATTGGAAAAAAAAAGTGTTAACGTTTTGTGAATAAAAAATTGAAGCATTCTTTAAAAAATAAATACTTTTTATTAGAATTTTTCAGAAGGAAGAATAATTGGAGAAAGATTAAAAGCTACTCACTCACACTGCTATTTTTGTGTTCTCTTTTGCCTCAAGAGCTCTGAAAGTTCAGAATAAAATTTATTCTCATACGAAATTGCTTTTTGTTGTACTTGAACAAAATGTCCTTCATAATACTTCTCTCCTATATTATTGTAAAAGGAAATCTCTATTTTTATAAATCAATATTTTGTCATTATTAAAATCAATATCATACTTTATTTGCTTTCATCAAACCAACTATTTCTCACAAACCTTCAAATAAAAGGCTCTTTCCATTGTCTATTCTGATATTTCCAAAAAATTTACCAGTTAAATATTTCTCAAACACTTCCTACTTTTGCAAAATGAATATTTGATATGCAAAATGAAATCATTAACCTAAAAAAAAAACAGTTTATTTCAGTGGTGTTACAAAGAACATTTTGTCCCAAGTTGGATTTTACAAAGAGTAGATAGGCACTTGGCGACAATCTGGCTTTGCCCCCATCCTGGAGGTGGTGGTGTACATTACATCACTGGTTTATTTTCTTCCCTGCAGCTCCACAATTTGTTTTTAGAAAATGTAAATTATATCTCTAAACTATACTTTTCAGAATAATCAATGGAAGGAATACTAACAAAGTTTAAAAATAGAAATTGCACTGTTTAGTAAACACAACTAATTAAAAGTTCAATTCAAAACTTATCAACTAGAATGGAAAATGTTTTACTAAAAAATTGTATGTCTACAAAAAAATGTCTGTTAATGTTAAATGATGAACAGCAATCAAAAATACAAATCACAATAATTCTGCATTTCTCTGTTTATGGATTATCTAAATAAACAGTTTACCAAAGTAAAATCATTATTCTACCATAAAATCTAAAAAATATCAGAAAATCCAAGGAGGACTTATTCCTCTATTTAATCATATATGAACACACCAAACTATGTATTCATGTATTTGAATAGCAATCCAGTATTTGTTGTGTGATAGGTAGAATATAAAATTATACTATATTTTTTTTTATGAAGCAGTCATTTTGTAACTTTTGCATGTTTTTTTTAATTCCATAATCAAAAAAGGACAATTTTTTTTCAGTTATATTTTTTCCCTATTTTGCAATTTTTAAGAATTAAATGAAAGTAAAAACTTCTACAAGTTGTAATCTAAAAATAGATGGCACCATCATAATATTTGCATAATAAGAACTAAAATTCAATACAACTTACTAAAGAGAATCAAAATCACTATATCTGTTGATATCTCAATTATTCTATTTTTTTTATGACATGAATAAATTTTTTGCATGCACCTTATTTTTTAACACATGTTTATATTTTTACTTAATATTCTGTTAAATTTGTTTTTTAACATTTATTTTATATTTTTCTTATTAATACTAACTTTTCAATGCTTAACTATGTGGAAATAATATTTCTGTGTATAAGAAGTTCTACTGAAGTATATTTATTATTTTGTAATTAAAAATACTTTAACATTTGATAATTCAGCATTTTTTCTGATTCTATTTCAACTTTAAAACTTGGTTACAAGATTGTTTTTTATTTATTTTTTTAAGAATAAAATATCAAAAAATTCTATTTATTTCTTTATTATTAAAAACTTTAATTTTGGAAATTAAACATGTCTGTATTGCTTTAGGCAAATAGAAGATGGAGTTTGCTGATTATATCAAAGCTCCTAATACTGAAGGTGTAACTCTACATCGTCCTTTTCATGAACCTCTTGAGGGCACATTATGCATTACAGGTCATCACTTCATTTTGTCATCTAGATCTAAAAATGAAGAATTATGGGTAATTTTTAATAATATTGATAGAATTAATTGTGTTAATTTTACCTTGTGTGTATCAAACTTTAATTTAAAACTAATATATTTTAATCACTATCAATTTATTTCAATACAGGTAAAACTTAGTGAGTTAAAAAAAAAACCACATGGAGATGAATTTGCAATATAAATAAGCTATTTTGAATGAATTGCTATATACCAGCAATACTCAACCTGCACAGCCCAACAGACTTTTCTTAGTGGCCTGGTCATAATCCATTGCACTAACAAATTCAATTATTTAAGAACAATCTATTATAAATTTAGTGAGAAATTCTATTAAACAATAAATTAGATTTATAAATTTTACTATTGGTGTCGTGTTGGTACAAATTGCAAGGTAACATTTTCTCTTTTTTTTTTTTTGTTGAATTGTAACGGTTAGTGATAACAAATAACAGTGGAATAGCAACCATTTTATGGGTGAAACTGATTTTTAGTTAACATTCATTTTTCCAAGTGAAAAATATCAAAATAATGTATGTTGTATCAAGATGATTGGAATCTTGTCTATTTAATAGAAAAAACAAATATGGATCGACAAATTGTTTGATTTATTGTGAAATATTATATTTAAAAGATATAATTTAGCTCATCATTATACCATTAAGGACAATTCTTTCTTGGGGATCTCTGTCAAGATGATATAAATTGGCTTTCTTAAAAAAAATCAACAGCAATAAAATATTTTGTAGGTGATAATGTCACAAAATGCAGAGGTAACAAAAGTATCCTATAAAATTTGTTACTTTAGAGATATAGATAAACATATGAAATTGTAAAGAATATAACATATGAATTGATGCAGAAATTGTTTGAGTGTTTCTTAAATGCTTGATAAATTCAGTTCAGATATTTTTTTTTTTATTTCAATCAAAAGGTATTTGAATAAAAATAGAAATAAAAATTCACAAGCAAGTTTGAACTAATTTTAAACAAATAATACTGATTTTTGTCTGGAATTCAGTCAAAACTTCTCTTTGCTACCATCCTGCTCTTGATAAATTATTATCTTAAATAAAAATAAGTGAGACTTTGTCCCAAAAGAACAAAAAATCAAAGTACATGGCAGCTTTGTTCTTATGACAGTAGCATGCAAATAAGGAGCTTGGGATCATTGATGAAAGGAAACTGAAATTACCTCACAGCTGGATAAAAAATACTTAAAACTTGTTTTTGTAAGTTGAATTTGATAGAGATTAATATTGTTTTAAAATAAAATAGAAATTTATGAATTTTTCTGCATTTTAAATGTTTTTGATCTAAAAGCATTAATTTTAATTCCCATTAATTCTCATGTTGAGGCCCACATGAAATAGTTATCCTATGTATGTGGCCCAACTGAAAAAAGGTTGAGTACCCTTGCTATATACAGTGATGTTTTCTTAATCTATTTTTATGAAGCAATTATTTATTCCTGTATTTTTCAAAATGACACATATGTTTTTAATTATACATTAATGTGTACTGTGGATTTAAGTTTTAGAATGCTGTGATATATTAATTTTTCTTTTAGATGCTTCATCGGATGGTTGATTGTATAGAAAAGAAATTAAGTTTTTGCACTGGAAGTATTATTTTAAAATGCAAGGATTTTAGAATTCTTCAGTTGGATATACAAGGTGTTGAAGAATGTAATAAAGTTGCGAGCTCTATTGAATTTTTGATGAATTTAGGTAAAACTTTTGCATCTTAAAACAAATATTCTAAATTTATTATTTCAGGGATGGAGAAATTGTAATATTTTCTTAAAAATCCAAATTTTGAAAAACAAGCTCTTTTTATTTTTATTTACAGTTTTTTTTTATATTTCTGTGGTTAGTCAACAAAATAATGACATATCAACTTTTAGTAACTTATTAATGATATGTTGCTGTCATATGCCACTACAATTTTTAAAAACTTTCAAGTATTTCTTCATAATAGAATATATTTTAATTTTTCTGTAACTATTAATATTTATACTAAATACCCTAATTTTTGCTGATTAATTTTTATC
This sequence comes from Trichonephila clavata, assembly GCA_019973975.1. Lineage (NCBI taxonomy): Eukaryota > Metazoa > Arthropoda > Arachnida > Araneae > Nephilidae > Trichonephila > Trichonephila clavata. Next base: position 11,553 of record BMAO01010634.1, on the reverse strand, counting down.
TGTGGTGCCACCATGGTTATTATTTTAGAACAAAATAATGAAGATTGTGGCAGATTCTGGAATAAATAAGATTTGATAATGGTTCTACAGCACAAGGGGACACAAAACATACATAATACACTTTTTAAAACACATCTAACATCTTACAAGGAGAATCCCTCAGGGGCTCATCTTCTTTAGGTGAGTAGGGTGTCACAATCCGAGGTGCCTAGTGATCTTTTCCTTTTCCACGGGTTTACTGTCTTTGGTAAACATGGCTTCACGAACCCAGGGTACCCTAGTGATCCTTCTCTATTTTCGACCTCTTTCTTGTCATTCATTCATTCTTTCTTTCTCTTCCTCTAGACCACAGATATTATAACAAATGTTTGGCGCAGTATAGCGAAATGCTCTTGCGCAATAAACCCAAAATCATCACTTACAAGGAGAAAGGTAATTCTTTACCACAAGCATATACTATTTTAGCCTATCTCTTCTTGGGAAGAAGAAAGAATTTCCTTTTCAAAAGAACAAGTAGTGCCACCTAGCTGTTGCTTATAGTAAATTGAAAGTAGCTTTTAAATATAGTGTTTACGCATCAAAGTGTTAGATTTTTAGCATATATTTGTCTTGTAAGATGACCTCCAAAATATAAATTTTGCTTAAATCTATGATCATTTAAAAAAAATTTTTTTATTATACAACACTACAAAACGCTATTTTGTGTTCCTATTAAATGACCCTAAATTTTAGAGGCCTTTTTTATGATTTAGTTGTCATATCTGCAGAAATTTAGTTAGAACAGGTATAGGAAATTAGCTGAAGAATATTTTTTTTTTCTTTCTTAAAGTACTTGTATACATTAGGTAGTTTATCATAATTTAAATTTGTTGCAATGGTTAAATATCTAAAATGATATTATTAAGCTGTTTTGATATGATTTAAAATTAGAATTTAAAATGGATTGTAATTATCTCCTAGTCATGATAATGAGAAAACAGTATCACCCAACTATTTGATAAAATGCAAATATCATAGTGGAAAGATGTATAATTTTAGTAAGGGAAAATTTCTTGGATTTTTTTTTCCTGATAATTCACCATTCTTTTGAAACTCAAAATTCATTGGATTTGTCTGAATAGGGATAATTTGTCTCTTCTTAGTTAAATTTAAATATACAAGATTTTAAATGGCACAAGAAAAATCCAAAGTTTGAATAACTGGGAAGGGAAAGGAAATGTGTTTTCTATTTGAAATAAATAGTTATGCAAATTAATTTTATTAAAACACAAATAAAGTAAATTTATTTTCATTTACACAATCATACACACACACACATTAATTTTCTGTATATTATTAGAGACTGGAGCTATAATATCCTAGTTTAGAAACTGAAAAATTGCTGCCGAATGATTGATAAATGAAGGTGTGTTTTAAAATAGGAACTAAATGAGTAGTTTTAATAAAATGATACTTATATTTATCCAATAGGAGCTAGAAATATTCTTTTCACTTCTTTTAATTTATGCTGATTAAACCATTATTTTTTAATATACACTACTTCCTTTCTTTTGTAATGTTATGCTCTCTTTCACGCATTTAAATCTAGATACTCCAACACAGTTTTATCCATTCTTTCATCGGGCCATGTTTGATATGCTGGAAGATGGTTGGACTTCATTTTTACCCGAGACAGAATATGCCAAAGTTCTTCAGAATAAAGATGAATGGAGGATTAGTCATGTCAATAAAGATTATGTGGTAATATTTTTAATTGTATTTTGCCTTGAAAATAATTTCATTAAGAATAAAAAGGATGCTTGTATTATTTTTTGAGAATGCTTTTAATTTTTGCAAATGACATTTTTTGACTGTTTTTAGAAATGCCATTTTCTGACAATTTTTTAAATGCATTTTTTTCAAAAAAATTATTTTTATAAATAATAAAATCTTGTATTTTAAATTTCTTTAGAATTATCTTCTCTTTCATTATCTGCAAATTTTTCATATTCATTTTTCATGATATATGGAAAATTTCTCAGTTTGAAAATCATTTACAGAGTGATTGAAATTTTTTTTAAGCTGTTGTAAATTTTATATTACTTGCTGAAAATGAAGTATTTAAAAGTTTGTTTATTCTTTTAAAATTTTATGTAACTGTATTTAAGATATTTGTAAAATAAGAGTCATATTGAGCAAACTTTATAATTATTATGTTTTATTTTTATTGCTGCATACTGGTAGACCTTCATGACTTTGATAAATAAATATATATATATATATTTATTGTGGAAGGGAGAAATGTATATATATTCTTAAAGAAAAAAATATATATGTATTATTTGGCCAAAAAAAGCTACTATGTAAAATAGATGTGCAAATACATAAAGATATAATTTGCTTAATAATGCAGCAATTTACATATTGCTGCTTTTAATTTATCTTTTAAATAGTGCTGAAGAACTGTACTGTTTCTGCATGAAGTCTATCCACCAGTGCGGATAATACGCTGGTTGTTCACGGTTAAAATCGTTGAAATTTAAAAAACAAGTTTCAAGTCCCACGTACGTGCTCGCTGGGAGAACTGGATGTTGGAAGATTTACATACTTGTATAAAAGGAGGAAATATGAGACGCGCTTCATACACTGAAGTTGCCGAATGTGTTGATAAATTCTGGAAAAGTGTTAAAGTGTCCACCATCCGATCGGGATTTATAAAAGCCGGGATTGTTAGTGAAAGCAAGGAAATCACTGACAGTGAAGATAGTGATGCTGAAAATGAACTTTCGGACACTCTTCCCGAAAATATATTAGAACTGTTTAATTCTGATACCGATGAATCGGACTTTGAAGGTTTTCGTTAATGTAGTAGAATGTGTGATTAATTAATATATGATTAATTAGTAAGCACTGTTTTTTATTTGTATTTAGTGTTTTATTTCTGAAGGTATATTAGTAAGGAAGTACTTTTTTCCATTTATACTTAGTATGTATAAAGTAATTTCATGATGTTTTCATATTTGAAAGGAGTCAAATTATTGGCTTACATCAATCAGATAAAATGAGTTGAGATCACTGAAAATTACTGAGTTTCTAAAGTGCATTATTAACTTAGATAGTAGTAAACTATCAACGTCTGGTGTAAATGTAGTTGGAAAGAATTCTTGAATTCATGGACTTAAATATCTTTTTAAACAAATGAAATAGAAAATACCCCAAAAATCCACTTTTGAGCTTATGGTAATGTTTAGCAAGGAACGTAGAAGCATTTCAACATGTACAATGCAACAAAAACTGTAATAAAAAAAACTTAACACTTGTTGAATCATAAGAAAATCACTTGTTTAGGCAGTTAACTGATAAAAATGGCACCAATCAGCTAAAAGCATACATAATGGATTATTAAATATTGGAGAAATCTGGTGAGTCAAGATTCAGCTTACTTCTGAATGACTGGGACACAAGAGTAAGAAAGTAATTGACCTTTTATACATAGGGCTCTCTATGGAGTCAAACGGAGGCAATATTATGATCCAGCATTGCTTCAATTGGTCGAATCTGAGATCAGCAATAGTGTGTAATTATAAAATAGTAATTACATGAGTTGGAACAAGGGTTACTCCACAGTCTGATCTTTGCTTTCGATTACAGTGTCTTAACACTGTAATTGGCAGCATTGAATCAAGGCTAATCAAAGCATTGCAGTTATGGGTGGACACATTCCTTACTAGCTTCCATTAAATTTTTCTTCATAAAACTGTGATGTACTACTTTCTCCAGTAATGGATTTCTATGTACTTTTTTTACTGTAAAGTAGTTAAAGTACTTTTTTTTGTATGTTTGTTTTAAAGTATGTTGGTGTTAAACTTATGTGCAAATTTATGTGTTACTTTCAATAAAAAACCGTTTAATGTACATTTTGGCCAAATATCTTGATTGTGTTCTTTGTATTCAAATTAGACTCAAGAAACTAGTTGTATCTTAAATTTTGAAGGGTAGTGTTTCAGAAATAAGGATTTGGTTAATGTCTCTTTGATGTGTGTACATGTTAAGAACTATTCAAAAGTTTTTTTTTTATTTGCCTATTATTTCTTTCTTCCTATTTTATTATGTGTAACTTTCCATGTGCTGCTTGAATTGGTTACTTAAAGTAAACTATAGTCACTGTTAATGCTTTGTACTTAGTTCAGCCTCCCTTTTCCATTGGCTAATTACCACATTTTTTTTGTTTGTTTATGATTAATTAACATTTGTCAACATAATAAGTAATTATTGTTACAATATGAAACAATTTATAATTATTTAATTATTAAAGAATATTTAAACATATGTAAGATTTGTATTTAGTATTTGTGAAAATGATTACTGATCTTAACTGATTAAAATCTCTTTGCTGTAATAAAGGTTACTTTCACAATTATCATTAAATCTTGTACAGTTGGATTGAGTCCCAAACATTAGCAAATTTGTGCAAAAAATGTGTTATAAATGTATTATTTAAAAGCTGGTAATCAGTATCACAATTTTTATTATATATTTTTAACAATTAGTTGTTAAAGTGGCAATTGTAGTTTCCTTGTACCTGGTTAATTTTTTATGTATCTGAATAAAGCAAATAGATTGTACATGAAGGCTTTTTATTTTAATTTTTTAAAAATAAATATTTAAAAAACTATGGAATCTGAAAGGTATATAAATGAAACCATAACTACAGGTTGATTCATAATTAGTGTGACCAATTTTAAAAGCATGTAACTATTTATGGTACATTTTAATCGCTTTATTACCAGTTTTATTTAAAAAAATGAATCATTTAAATTACCATTATAACTTTTTATTAGTGGGAGTAAATTATTGCTCTGAAATTAGGTCCTCAAACCCGAAACAACATTTTTAAGCTTTGGAAGGATGATTGCTCAAATTCTGTTATAAATAAAGCATTTAAAATTCAGAGGAGTCATTTTTATAATAAATTACTATCTGAACTTTGAAGAGAAATAAAATTTGGTTGGTAATCAAAAGCTCCTGGGAAAAAATATGCGAAAAAGGAAGTACTTGGTGAAATAGAAAAAAAAGTTAAAAAGACTTATCGCTGTAAAAAATCCTCTGCATCAAAGAAATTTAGAAAAGAATCTATAGGTATTGCAATCAACAATGTGTCGTTAGATAAAGAAAACTGGCAATACAAAAGTGAATCAACCAGTCTGTTATCAAATGTCTGCAAAGACCATAGAAAAACAAAGAAAGCGTACTTGCCTTCTGCATTTAATATTACGCAAAGAAAAATACAAACATGGATAACTTCTGATTAAGCACTGTTTCATTTGTCATCTCATACATCATCATACAGTACATTTCATGCGAAAAGTGTCGCAAAGACGCAGCTGTTTTGCAAAGGGCAAGTTGGCCGTCAGGTGTTATGATATGAATGGGAATATCTTCTGAAAGCTTAACAAAACCTTTTTTTTGTAGAACCAAAGACTAAAATTGATGCTAAGTACTATCAAAATTAAGTTAAAAACACATGATCAAAGAAGATAAATGTCTTTATCCTCAAAGAAACTTCGTTTTTCGCCGAGATTCTGCACCAAGTCATACTACAAAATAACAATAAAAACTGTTGCCTGCACGTTAATTGGCTCTTTTGGGGTGGGGATGTAAAAAGCTCTGCACACAGTATGCATGGTTCAATGCTTGTAATTGAAAAGAGCAAAATTATTGATAATTGTTAAAATATTGTACTTCAATAAATAATTGTGTATTGAATTTTTGTTTCAGATATGTCCCACATATCCTCAACTTGTGATTGTACCCAAATCCATTGATGATGATACTCTTAAAACAGTAGCTGGGTTTCGACAATTTGGTAGATTTCCGATTTTGAGTTACTATCATAAGGATAATAAGGTTTGAAATGTCTTACAACTAATAAAAATTTGCATAAAATTAAAATATTCAGTTGAAATAAATTTTTGTTATATACATGGCACTTATATACATTAAATATTTTTAATAGGCAGCCCTGTTACGTAGTAGTCAACCTATGATTGGTGCTAATAATCGTCGCTGTAAAGAAGATGAACGTCTATTGAATGTAGTTCTAGGATCTGGAAAGAAAGGATACATCATTGATACTCGGTCTCAAAATATTGCTCTTTTAGCTAGAACTAAAGGTCTGCATTCTACTATTATTCGTTTTAAATTACTTTTGTAAAATTAATGAAATAGAGAGTAGAATGATGTAATATTATAAAAAATTAATGATTGATGATAATTATCCCTTTTTAATATATAACTTTACTTTTTTAATTAGGTGGTGGTTTTGAGCCTGATGTGCATTATCCGTTATGGAAACGTATGCATAAACCCATCGACAGATACTTCAATCTTTTAGAATCATTGACTAAAATGATTGATGGTAATATAATTCTTTATATTATAACAATTGGGCTTTGTATTTTAAGCAACGTAATATTTAAAAGTGATGATTGTGTATTCTTATTTTTATAAAGGAAAATGAAATATATTGGATATATACTAATATAAAATATGTGTGTTATATTAGTTATAGATACAATCAGTATTTTTAATTTTACTGGTCGTACCTTTTTCTAAAATGGTTAATTTTATATCTATCAAGTTTACTGCTGAGGTTAAAGTTTTCTTTAAAAAAAAGTTTTTTATGTCATTATTGTTAATCATGGTGTATAAGTATTTTTGAAATGACTGTTCAATAAATCTAATTTATTCAATATTTAATAATATGTATATTTTTTTTAAAAATTAGACTGTTTAAAATTTGTTTGAGTAGTTGGATAAATTATAAATTGTATTTATTTTTTAATTAGGACAGATTTTTGTCAACTCTCAATTGCACATTTTTAACTTGAATTTTTTAAAAAAATTTCCATAAATCCAAATTATATACAATTTATTTAAACTCTCATTAAAGTTTATTCTGATTGATAGAAAACTAAATTAAAATATTCATTTAATTAGATTTATTCCTTAAATTAAAGATTGCTGTTTTTAACTTTATATGTTAACCTTTTTAGTTATCATATATAACTTTTTCCTTCTACTATTATATTAGATTGTTTATTAGTGCACTGGGATGCTCAGTTAAAATATGTTGTTCTATTTTTAATTCTACGAATAATGTGGTTTCTTAATTATCAAATTTTTAGATGTAAATATCACAAATCTACTCTTCATTTGCTAAGGAAAATACACTGTTTGTATTAATACTTCAAAATGGAATTTGGATTTTTATGATTAAAGATAATTTAGATGAGATATAAAAATTAAGGATAGGGATTTATTTCTATTTTGATATTTGCTTAAATTATAGTGGTCCTTGAGATGAAAAATCTTTATAACAGTTCATAAATAAAAATTAAATGTTAATGTTATTAACATTGCTATTATAAAGTATTTTATAAAAGTAAAATATTTTTTAAAATCTGTAGTAAGTGGGACATTAATAAAATATTTAAAATAAAATTAATTTTTATGTAAAGAGTTTGTTGAAATAGTTTTCCTTCTGTGTAAGTGTATTTGAAAATTGCTGTTCTGATTTTCATTAAATTTAACTTTTAAATTTTATTTTTTAAAGAAGCCAAAGGTAAATTTAAAAAATATATGTTATAATCATATATTGTATTTTTATTTAAAAAATGAATAGTTTAGAAAAGTTAATAAAAATTTAATTTTATTTCTTAGCTTGTAATGAAACAAACGGTAATGTAGATAAATGGTTATCACGTTTGGAATCATCTGGATGGCTAACAAATGTAAAAGATGTTTTAACATGTGCTTGTTTGGTTGCTCAGTGTTTGGATCAAGAAGGTAATTAAAAATTATCATAAAATTATATTGTGCATAAAATTTGTTTATTAACTTTGTTAAATGCCTTAAAAATTTCTTCTTTTAATTCCTTTGCAGCTATGCTAAGAATATATTGTATTTTCTAGTATTAGCTAAATATTTTGACAAAATTTAAGTACGTTAGTATTCTTTAATGACCTCCTTTTAGAATCTTCTTTTAAAGAAAATGCTAGTCTTTGATTCCATGCAATCAATTCAAACATAGGTTATATTAAGGATCAAAATATCCTAACTCAAAGTAGTTGTGCTTTCTGATATTGAAACTATTTTGAATAGTATTTATTTTGAGGCTACTCTACTAAAGAGAGCATAGAATAAGTTTTCGTATGAGGAAAAATAAACCTTTTAGATTTATTATTTACATTGTTTGTTTTAAATTAGCATAGCATTTAACTTTATAAAATTAGCAACATGCTTGCAATAAATTGTATTCAGTATCGTGTATTTCAGTTCAAACTTATAATTATCATATGAAATTATATATAATTTTCCATATCTTATGATCTTTGTATGTATCATAGATTTTCATAAAGCTCATGTTATTCAGCTATTTTAACAACCTGATTATTTCTATAATAATGCTGTAATATTTTTTAGCTGTCTCTCAATTTAAATACATCATACATTGCAAAGTTTGATTTTTTTTTTTTTTAGTATGAAAACATTTAAGTACTTCTTTTTATTCACATCCTCACAAAAGGACACCAATGCTTTTAAAATTTTGTGAATTGGTGGAAATTTATTTATCTGAATGGCATGCAAATTTTGCTTTGTTCATAATAAATGGAGTATGTTATAAAAGTTTTTACAGTAAATACCTTTACTAAAGTCATTACTGTTATATTCAAATGTTTCTTACCTATATTCCGTCATTTTGCTTGCAATTTTTGACTTAGTATTCCCAGAAAGTTAGGAAGTGGGGAAGAGACTAATTTTCACACATGTAATTATTTATGTGTGAAGTAGACTAATTGTTTTGGAAAATTAAAGTCTTTATTTTACTTCTAAATTTCTTTTTTGTAGAATAGCAAAAGAAGCTTAATTGTTTTTTAATGTCATGTTTATCTTTCAAGTTATTTTGTATGTATTTTATAGAACAGCATTAAAGTATTTAAAGTAAGCTAAGTGGAATTTTTAGATTTCTGGATTACTTACTGCTGGATGTATAATTTTGTAGCATTACTTTCTAGAATTGATGTTTGCAAATTTTTGTATCCTTTGTGCCGAAAGATTTTGCATAATACTGAATATTTCCCCCCTCTCTTTTAAAGGATCATCTGTGCTAGTTCATGGTGCTGAAGGTACTGATGCTACTTTAACTGTGTGTGCCTTAACTCAGATTATTATTAATCCTGATTGCCGTACTGTGCATGGATTTGAAGCACTTATAGAGAGAGAGTTTATACAAGCTGGACACCCATTTAGCACTCGTTGTCAATGTAGTGCATATGCATCCGTTAATTCTAGGTCTAAAGATCAAAGCCCAACATTTTTAATGTTCCTTGATTGTGTTTACCAGGTTAGGTTTAATATTTTTTGGTATTGATTTTTTTATTATGTAGTTGAATGATTATTCAAAACATAATTCATTTGAATTATAGTTTAAAATATAGAAACCATTTGAATCTAAACCTAAATAAGTCATGTCATAACAAGTACCTAAAATAAGCCATTTTTTGTTGTGGAAGTCTCAGTATATTTCATAATAGAATAAAATTCGATGAATTTTTCAGATACATCAGCAATTTCCTTGCTCTTTTGAATTCAATGAACAGTTTCTAGTCACCTTATTTGAACATGCTTATGCATCTCAGTTTGGTAAGAAAGATTAGAATTTTGCTCTACAAAAATGTAATTAAAAAATCTTTTACTAAATTTGAACACGTTTATAACAATATCTTTCAATTTGAAGTATTAATTTTTTATGTTAGTAATTGAAACTGTATTAAATTGGCATTGTTGTAAAAATAAATGAAGTAATGAAAATATTAATTCTTTCCAGGAACCTTTTTGGGAAATTGTGATAAAGATAGGTCTGATTGGAAATTAGCAGAACGGACAGTATCATTATGGTAAATATCTAAAATGAATTAATTTTTAATTATCTTACTATACTTCTACAATGAAAAAATCAGATTATTTTTCTTTTGTACAAAAGCTTGAACAAATTTGAAATCCAATATTTTTGAACATATTATTTTTAAAGTTGTAATCCATAATACACATCACTTTCCCTTTCTAACACTAATTACTAGTTTGTGCTCATAGACAACATTTAAAAAGTTCTTAAAGTTTAGAAAACCACTGTTCTAATAGCCAATAATAAATTCATTTCAATATCTTGAGTTCTATCTTTAGTAGTTTCTTTCCAATTCAGCTTATTTTAATTGCAGAAAAAATGCCATGTTCTTTTAAAAACTTTTTAATGTAAAAAATAGTAATTAAAGCCAAGTCTAATTAAATTTTATGTTTTGAGCATATAAATATAATTCAAGTTGTGAAAGTAATTTTTTTGTTTTCTAACAAGGAGGATAACAGAAAAATATTAACTATTTGTGATATTAAATTTCTCTATTCTAAAAAAAATCAGTATTTAAAGAAGTAGCAGGTTTTGTTTTATTAGTAATGAAGAATATTGTTACATATGAAAGTAATTCTAACATAGTTACTCCTCTAAAATATATTTATAGAATTAGATTTTGATATGATAAGTATTGTGCAATTTTTGAATTCACATTTGTTGAAAATTTTTCTTGAATTTGTAGAAGCTATAATTTAACTTAAAGTTTAAACTAAGAAAAAAATTTTTAACTGTCGGCAGTTTAAAAACTTTTATATAAAAGTGGATTTTTTTATAAAGTTTTAGAATATGTGTTGTAATAATTTTTGCAAATATACTAAAGCTATCTAAAGATAATGTGATGCTTTTTTTAGTTTACTAGTGTTGTTGTTTCATTGTTAGTGTGGAAAATATTTTAATATAAATTTTAAAAAGCAAAATTGTGTAATAATAAAAAGCACATGTGAAACCATATTTGTTCAACTTGAAATTCTCTTGAATAATGCAAATTAAAATTTATACTGAAAGTTATAACATAGTTTGATGATGCTAAAAGTATTCAAAGAATAATTTTTTCTTCAAAATTGTTTGTATTTACTCTAATAAATGAATCGATTATAATTTTTTTGAAAATATAATCTATTGTCAATTATATTTTAGTGCACAAAACAAAGTTTCGCTAAATAGCAATCTGAAAAGCAATAGCCAAACTTTTTTGTTTTGTGAAGGCTTATTAATGGCAGTTATGGACATGTTATTGCTTTAAACATTTGCTATACACTCTGTGTCTTAAAAATTTTGAATATGTTACATTTTTTATTTGTAGATAATTATTCTATGATTCATATTGTCATTTTGTACCTGACAATAAATATAAGTAACAAACAAGTAACTATTATGTTTCTGTTGATTTTATTCATTTGTATAAGCTTTTAAAAAGATATATACATATATATTTTCCTTATCAGGTCCATGTTAAATCGAACTGATGTTTTGTTAACTTATTTGAATCCCATGTATGAACCAAACAACAATGTGATATGGCCAACAGTAGCACCACAAAGTCTTATATTGTGGAGTGGAATGTACCTTAGATGGGTTATTGATCAAAAACCTGTAAATGAAGC